>CAVMKG010000573.1:0-27570 GCA_963682025.1 Cordilura impudica
AATAGAATAGAATAGAATAGAATAGAATAGAATAGAAATAGAATAGAATAGAATAGAATAGAATAGAATAGAATAGAATAGAATAGAATAGAATAGAATAGAATAGAATAGAATAGAATAGAATAGAATATAGAATAGAATAGAATAGAATAGAATAGAATAGAATAGAATAGAATAGAATAGAATAGAATAGAATAGAATAGAATAGAATAGAATAGAATAGAATAGAATAGAATAGAATAGAATAGAATAGAATAGAATAGAATAGAATAGAATAGAATAGAATAGAATAGAATAGAATAGAATAGAATAGATAGAATAGAATAGAATAGAATAGAATAGAATAGAATAGAATAGAATAGAATAGAATAGAAAGAATAGAATAGAATAGAATAGAATAGAATAGAATAGAATAGAATAGATAGAATAGAATAGAATAGAATAGAATAGAATAGAATAGAATAGAATAGAATAGAATAGAATAGAATAGAATAGAATAGAATAAATAGAATAGAATAGAGATAGAATAGAATAGAATAGAATAGAATAGAATAGATAGAATAGAATAGATAGAATAGAATAGAATAGAATAGAATAGAATAGATAGAATAGAATAGAATAGAATAGAATAGAATAGAATAGAATAGAATAGAATAGATAGAATAGAATAGAATAGAATAGAATAGAATAGAATAGAATAGAATAGAATAGAATAGAATAGAATAGAATAGAATAGAATAGAATAGAATAGAATAGAATAGAATAGAATAGAATAGAATAGAATAGAATAATAGAATAGAATAGAATAGAATAGAATAGAATAGAATAGAATAGAATAGAATAGAATAGAATAGAATAGAATAGAATAGAATAGAATAGAATAGAATAGAATAGAATAGAATAGAATAGAATAGAATAGAATAGAATAGAATAGAATAGAATAGAATAGAATAGAATAGAATAGAATAGAATAGAATAGAATAGAATAGAATAGAATAGAATAGAATAGAATAGAATAGAATAGAATAGAATAGAATAGAATAGAATAGAATAGAATAGAATAGAATAGAATAGAATAGAATAGAATAGAATAGAATAGAATAGAATAGAATAGAATAGAATAGAATAGAATAGAATAGAATAGAATAGAATAGAATAGAATAGAATAGAATAGAATAGAATAGAATAGAATAGAATAGAATAGAATAGAATAGAATAGAATAGAATAGAATAGAATAGAATAGAATAGAATAGAATAGAATAGAATAGAATAGAATAGAATAGAATAGAATAGAATAGAATAGAATAGAATAGAATAGAATAGAATAGAATAGAATAGAATAGAATAGAATAGAATAGAATAGAATAGAATAGAATAGAATAGAATAGAATAGATAGAATAGAATAGAATAGAATAGAATAGAATAGAATAGATAGAATAGAATAGAATAGAATAGAATAGAATAGAATAGAATAGAATAGAATAGATAGAATAGAATAGAATAGAATAGAATAGAATAGAATAGAATAGAATAGAATAGAATAGAATAGAATAGAATAGAATAGAATAGAATAGAATAGAAATAGAATAGAATAGAATAGAATAGAATAGAATAGAATAGAATAGAATAGAATAGAATAGAATAGAATAGAATAGAATAGAATAGAATAGAATAGAATAGAATAGAATAGAATAGAATAGAATAGAATAGAATAGAATAGAATAGAATAGAAATAGAATAGAATAGAATAGAATAGAATAGAATAGAATAGAATAGAATAGAATAGAATAGAATAGAATAGAATAGAATAGAATAGAATAGAATAGAATAGAATAGAATAGAATAGAATAGATAGAATAGAATAGATAGAATAGAATAGAATAGAATAGAATAGAATAGAATAGAATAGAATAGAATAGAATAGAATAGAATAGAATAGAATAGAATAGAATAGAATAGAATAGAATAGAATAGAATAGAATAGAATAGATAGAATAGAATAGAATAGAATAGAATAGAATAGAATAGAATAGAATAGATAGAATAGAATAGAATAGAATAGAATAGAATAGAATAGAATAGAATAGAATAGAATAGAATAGAATAGAATAGAATAGAATAGAATAGAATAGAATAGAATAGAATAGAATAGAATAGAATAGAATAGAATAGAATAGAATAGAATAGAATAGAATAGAATAGAATAGAATAGAATAGAATAGAATAGAATAGAATAGAATAGAATAGAATAGAATAGAATAGAATAGAATAGAATAGAATAGAATAGAATAGAATAGAATAGAATAGAATAGAATAGAATAGAATAGAATAGAATAGAATAGAATAGAATAGAATAGAATAGAATAGAATAGAATAATAGAATAGAATAGAATAGAATAGAATAGAATAGAATAGAATAGAATAGAATAGAATAGAATAGAATAGAATAGAATAGAATAGAATAGAATAGAATAGAATAGAATAGAATAGAATAGAATAGAATAGAATAGAATAGAATAGAATAGAATAGAATAGAATAGAATAGAATAGAATAGAAATAGAATAGAATAGAATAGAATAGAATAGAATAGAATAGAATAGAATAGAATAGAATAGAATAGAATAGAATAGAATAGAATAGAATAGAATAGAATAGAATAGAATAGAATAGAATAGAATAGAATAGAATAGAATAGAATAGAATAGAATAGAATAGAATAGAATAGAATAGAATAGAATAGAAACTTGATAAGATAGAATAGAATAGAATAGAATAGAATAGAATAGAATAGAATAGAATAGAATAGAATAGAATAGAATAGAATAGAATAGAATAGAATAGAATAGAATAGAATAGAATAGAATAGAATAGAATAGAATAGATAATAGAATAGAATAGAATAGAATAGAATAGAATAGAATAGAATAGAATAGAATAGAATAGAATAGAATAGAATAGAATAGAATAGAATAGAATAGAATAGAATAGAATAGAATAGAATAGAATAGAATAGAATAGAATAGAATAGAATAGAATAGAATAGAATAGAATAGAATAGAATAGAATAGAATAGATAGAATAGAATAGAATAGAATAGAATAGAATAGAATAGAATAGAATAGAATAGAATAGAATAGAATAGAATAGAATAGAATAGATAGAATAGAATAGAATAGAATAGAATAGAATAGAATAGAATAGAATAGAATAGATAATAGAATAGATAATAGAATAGAATAGAATAGAATAGAATAGAATAGAATAGAATAGAATAGAATAGAATAGAATAGAATAGAATAGAATAGAATAGAATAGAATAGAATAGAATAGAATAGAATAGAATAGAATAGAATAGAATAGAATAGAATAGAATAGAATAGAATAGAATAGAATAGAATAGAATAGAATAGAATAGAATAGAATAGAATAGAATAGAATAGAATAGAATAGA
Source organism: Cordilura impudica (assembly GCA_963682025.1). Lineage (NCBI taxonomy): Eukaryota > Metazoa > Arthropoda > Insecta > Diptera > Scathophagidae > Cordilura > Cordilura impudica. Next base: position 3,455 of record CAVMKG010000573.1, read on the forward strand.
AAGAATAGAATAGAATAGAATAGAATAGAATAGAATAGAATAGAATAGATAGAATAGAATAGAATAGAATAGAATAGAATAGAATAGAATAGAATAGAATAGAATAGAATAGAATAGAATAGAATAGAATAGAATAGAATAGAATAGAATAGAATAGAATAGAATAGAATAGAATAGAATAGAATAGAATAGAATAGAATAGAATAGAATAGAATAGAATAGAATAGAATAGAATAGAATAGAATAGAATAGAATAGAATAGAATAGAATAGAATAGAATAGATAATAGAATAGAATAGAATAGAATAGAATAGATAATAGATAGAATAGAATAGAATAGAATAGAATAGAATAGAATAGAATAGAATAGAATAGAATAGAATAGAATAGAATAGAATAGAATAGAATAGAATAGAATAGAATAGAATAGAATAGAATAGAATAGAATAGAATAGAATAGAATAGAATAGAATAGAATAGAATAGAATAGATAGAATAGAATAGAATAGAATAGATAGAATAGAATAGATAGAATAGAATAGAATAGAATAGAATAGAATAGAATAGAATAGAATAGAATAGAATAGAATAGAATAGAATAGAATAGAATAGAATAGAATAGAATAGAATAGAATAGAATAGAATAGAATAGAATAGAATAGAATAGAATAGAATAGAATAGAATAGAATAGAATAGAATAGAATAGAATAGAATAGAATAGAATAGAATAGAATAGAATAGAATAGAATAGAATAGAATAGAATAGAATAGAATAGAATAGAATAGAATAGAATAGAATAGAATAGAATAGAATAGAATAGAATAGAATAGAATAGAATAGAATAGAATAGAATAGAATAGAATAGAATAGAATAGAATAGAATAGAATAGAATATGAATAGAATAGAATAGAATAGAATAGAATAGAATAGAATAGAATAGAATAGAATAGAATAGAATAGAATAGAATAGAATAGAATAGAATAGAATAGAATAGAATAGAATAGAATAGAATAGAATAGAATAGAATAGAATAGAATAGAATAGAATAGAATAGAATAGAATAGAATAGAATAGAATAGAATAGAATAGAATAGAATAGAATAGAATAGATAGAATAGAATAGAATAGAATAGAATAGAATAGAATAGAATAGAATAGAATAGAATAGAATAGAATAGAATAGAATAGATAGAATAGAATAGAATAGAATAGAATAGAATAGAATAGAATAGAATAGAATAGAATAGAATAGAATAGAATAGAATAGAATAGAATAGAATAGAATAGAATAGAATAGAATAGAATAGAATAGAATAGAATAGAATAGAATAGAATAGAATAGAATAGAATAGAATAGAATAGAATAGAATAGAATAGAATAGAATAGAATAGAATAGAATAGAATAGAATAGAATAGAATAGAATAGAATAGAATAGAATAGAATAGAATAGATAGAATAGAATAGAATAGAATAGAATAGAATAGAATAGAATAGAATAGAATAGAATAGAATAGAATAGAATAGAATAGAATAGAATAGAATAGAATAGAATAGAATAGAATAGAATAGAATAGAATAGAATAGAATAGAATAGAATAGAATAGAATAGAATAGAATAGAATAGAATAGAATAGAATAGAATAGAATAGAATAGAATAGAATAGATAGAATAGAATAGAATAGAATAGAATAGAATAGAATAGAATAGAATAGAATAGAATAGAATAGAATAGAATAGAATAGAATAGAATAGAATAGAATAGAATAGAATAGAATAGAATAGAATAGAATAGAATAGAATAGAATAGAATAGAATAGAATAGAATAGAATAGAATAGAATAGAATAGAATAGAATAGAATAGAATAGAATAGAATAGAATAGAATAGAATAGAATAGAATAGAATAGAAATAGAATAGAATAGAATAGAATAGAATAGAATAGAATAGAATAGAATAGAATAGAATAGAATAGAATAGAATAGAATAGATAGAATAGAATAGAATAGAAAATAGAATAGAATAGAATAGAATAGAATAGAATAGAATAGAATAGAATAGAATAGAATAGAATAGAATAGAATAGAATAGAATAGAATAGAATAGATAGAATAGAATAGAATAGAATAGAATAGAATAGATAGAATAGAATAGAATAGAATAGAATAGAATAGAATAGAATAGAATAGAATAGAATAGAATAGAATAGAATAGAATAGAATAGAATAGAATAGAATAGAATAGAATAGAATAGAATAGAATAGAATAGAATAGAATAGAATAGAATAGAATAGAATAGAATAGAATAGAATAGAATAGAATAGAATAGAATAGAATAGAATAGAATAGAATAGAATAGAATAGAATAGAATAGAATAGAATAGAATAGAATAGAATAGAATAGAATAGAATAGAATAGAATAGAATAGAATAGAATAGAATAGAATAGAATAGAATAGATAGAATAGAATAGAATAGAATAGAATAGAATAGAATAGAATAGAATAGAATAGAATAGAATAGAATAGAATAGAATAGAATAGAATAGAATAGAATAGAATAGAATAGAATAGAATAGAATAGAATAGAATAGAATAGAATAGAATAGAATAGAATAGAATAGAATAGAATAGAATAGAATAGAATAGAATAGAATAGAATAGAATAGAATAGAATAGAATAGAATAGAATAGAATAGAATAGAATAGAATAGAATAGAATAGAATAGAATAGAATAGAATAGAATAGAATAGAATAGAATAGAATAGAATAGAATAGAATAGAATAGAATAGAATAGAATAGAATAGAATAGAATAGAATAGAATAGAATAGAATAGAATAGAATAGAATAGAATAGAATAGAATAGAATAGAATAGAATAGAATAGAATAGAATAGAATAGAATAGAATAGAATAGAATAGAATAGAATAGAATAGAATAGAATAGAATAGAATAGAATAGAATAGAATAGAATAGAATAGAATAGAATAGAATAGAATAGAATAGAATAGAATAGAATAGAAATAGAATAGAATAGAATAGAATAGAATAGAATAGAATAGAATAGAATAGAATAGAATAGAATAGAATAGAATAGAATAGAATAGAATAGAATAGAATAGAATAATAGAATAGAATAGAATAGAATAGAATAGATAGAATAGAATAGAATAGAATAGAATAGAATAGAATAGAATAGAATAGATAGAATAGAATAGAATAGAATAGAATAGAATAGAATAGAATAGAATAGAATAGAATAGAATAGAATAGAATAGAATAGAATAGAATAGAATAGAATAGAATAGAATAGAATAGAATAGAATAGAATAGAATAGAATAGAATAGAATAGAATAGAATAGAATAGAATAGAATAGAATAGAATAGAAGAATAGAATAGAATAGAATAGAATAGAATAGAATAGAATAGAATAGAATAGAATAGAATAGAATAGAATAGAATAGAATAGAATAGAATAGAATAGAATAGAATAGAATAGAATAGAATAGAATAGAATAGAATAGAATAGAATAGAATAGAATAGAATAGAATAGAATAGAATAGAATAGAATAGAATAGAATAGAATAGAATAGAATAGAATAGAATAGAATAGAATAGAATAGAATAGAATAGAATAGAATAGAATAGAATAGAATAGAATAGAATAGAATAGAATAGAATAGAATAGAATAGAATAGAATAGAATAGAATAGAATAGAATAGAATAGAATAGAATAGAATAGAATAGAATAGAATAGAATAGAATAGAATAGAATAGAATAGAATAGAATAGAATAGAATAGAATAGAATAGAATAGAATAGAATAGAATAGAATAGAATAGAATAGAATAGAATAGAATAGAATAGAATAGAATAGAATAGAATAGAATAGAATAGAATAGAATAGAATAGAATAGAATAGAATAGAATAGAATAGAATAGAATAGAATAGAATAGAATAGAATAGAATAGAATAGAATAGAATAGAATAGAATAGAATAGAATAGAATAGAATAGAATAGAATAGAATAGAATAGAATAGAATAGAATAGAATAGAATAGAATAGAATAGAATAGAATAGAATAGAATAGAATAGAATAGAATAGAATAGAATAGAATAGAATAGAATAGAATAGAATAGAATAGAATAGAATAGAATAGAATAGAATAGAATAGAATAGAATAGAATAGAATAGAATAGAATAGAATAGAATAGAATAGAATAGAATAGAATAGAATAGAATAGAATAGAATAGAATAGAATAGAATAGAATAGAATAGAATAGAATAGAATAGAATAGAATAGAATAGAATAGAATAGAATAGAATAGAATAGAATAGAATAGAATAGAATAGAATAGAATAGAATAGAATAGAATAGAATAGAATAGAATAGAATAGAATAGAATAGAATAGAATAGAATAGAATAGAATAGAATAGAATAGAATAGAATAGAATAGAATAGAATAGAATAGAATAGAATAGAATAGAATAGAATAGAATAGAATAGAATAGAATAGAATAGAATAGAATAGAATAGAATAGAATAGAATAGAATAGAATAGAATAGAATAGAATAGAATAGAATAGAATAGAATAGAATAGAATAGAATAGAATAGAATAGAATAGAATAGAATAGAATAGAATAGAATAGAATAGAATAGAATAGAATAGAATAGAATAGAATAGAATAGAATAGAATAGAATAGAATAGAATAGAATAGAATAGAATAGAATAGAATAGAATAGAATAGAATAGAATAGAATAGAATAGAATAGAATAGAATAGAATAGAATAGAATAGAATAGAATAGAATAGAATAGAATAGAATAGAATAGAATAGAATAGAATAGAATAGAATAGAATAGAATAGAATAGAATAGAATAGAATAGAATAGAATAGAATAGAATAGAATAGAATAGAATAGAATAGAATAGAATAGAATAGAATAGAATAGAATAGAATAGAATAGAATAGAATAGAATAGAATAGAATAGAATAGAAATAGAATAGAATAGAATAGAATAGAATAGAATAGAATAGAATAGAATAGAATAGAATAGAATAGAATAGAATAGAATAGAATAGAATAGAATAGAATAGAATAGAATAGAATAGAATAGAATAGAATAGAATAGAATAGAATAGAATAGAATAGAATAGAATAGAATAGAATAGAATAGAATAGAATAGAATAGAATAGAATAGAATAGAATAGAATAGAATAGAATAGAATAGAATAGAATAGAATAGAATAGAATAGAATAGAATAGAATAGAATAGAATAGAATAGAATAGAATAGAATAGAATAGAATAGAATAGAATAGAATAGAATAGAATAGAATAGAATAGAATAGAATAGAATAGAATAGAATAGAATAGAATAGAATAGAATAGAATAGAATAGAATAGAATAGAATAGAATAGAATAGAATAGAATAGAATAGAATAGAATAGAATAGAATAGAATAGAATAGAATAGAATAGAATAGAATAGAATAGAATAGAATAGAATAGAATAGAATAGAATAGAATAGAATAGAATAGAATAGAATAGAATAGAATAGAATAGAATAGAATAGAATAGAATAGAATAGAATAGAATAGAATAGAATAGAATAGAATAGAATAGAATAGAATAGAATAGAATAGAATAGAATAGAATAGAATAGAATAGAATAGAATAGAATAGAATAGAATAGAATAGAATAGAATAGAATAGAATAGAATAGAATAGAATAGAATAGAATAGAATAGAATAGAATAGAATAGAATAGAATAGAATAGAATAGAATAGAATAGAATAGAATAGAATAGAATAGAATAGAATAGAATAGAATAGAATAGAATAGAATAGAATAGAATAGAATAGAATAGAATAGAATAGAATAGAATAGAATAGAATAGAATAGAATAGAATAGAATAGAATAGAATAGAATAGAATAGAATAGAATAGAATAGAATAGAATAGAATAGAATAGAATAGAATAGAATAGAATAGAATAGAATAGAATAGAATAGAATAGAATAGAATAGAATAGAATAGAATAGAATAGAATAGAATAGAATAGAATAGAATAGAATAGAATAGAATAGAATAGAATAGAATAGAATAGAATAGAATAGAATAGAATAGAATAGAATAGAATAGAATAGAATAGAATAGAATAGAATAGAATAGAATAGAATAGAATAGAATAGAATAGAATAGAATAGAATAGAATAGAATAGAATAGAATAGAATAGAATAGAATAGAATAGAATAGAATAGAATAGAATAGAATAGAATAGAATAGAATAGAATAGAATAGAATAGAATAGAATAGAATAGAATAGAATAGAATAGAATAGAATAGAATAGAATAGAATAGAATAGAATAGAATAGAATAGAATAGAATAGAATAGAATAGAATAGAATAGAATAGAATAGAATAGAATAGAATAGAATAGAATAGAATAGAATAGAATAGAATAGAATAGAATAGAATAGAATAGAATAGAATAGAATAGAATAGAATAGAATAGAATGGAATAGAATAGAATAGAATATAATAGAATAGAATAGAATAGAATAGAATAGAATTGAATAGAATAGAATAGAATAGAATAGAATAGAAAAAGTTGTTGAATACTGTTATCTTGGTATGATCGTAACTCCAAAATATGTTTTTACAAAACATGTAGAAAAAAGCAATAGTTCTGCAGAAAACTGTATAAACTCTACATTGAGTGGCTTCCTAAGTAAATAAGATATAAAGTTGCATTCTAAAATTCGACTGCTTCATGCTGTTTGTCGATCCATTCACTCGTATGGTGCCCAAATATGGGGTCATTCATATTTTAAGCAAATAGATAACCTTAAAAGATATTTCATAAAACGTATCATTAAACTACCAAAATTAACACCAACTTATGCACATATGATGGAATCGGGAATAGATCATCCGTACACTGGGGTGGCCCTTCATTATATGAAAATAAAAAAAGTGTTAAACACTCGGTCGCACCCCATAGAAATATGCGAATAGCAAAAAAAACTGAGAAATACAAAGTTTTGTGACAATCGAAAAACATTTAGTCGTGCCTCAAAGCGTTTGAAAATTTCAATTGTGTTTATATGGAGAAAATATGACTTTTTTTCAGATTTTACAAAAATTTCGTTCTATAGTTTAATTTTTCCGAAAAGTTGTTATATAATTCGGGATCCCTAATAAATTATCCTTTCAAAAAGTTATAAAACTTCAAAAACGAATAAAAACTCGCCAAGAAATAGAATGTGCCCCAGACCACTTTTGTGCCAAAAAAAACAAGATCATGAAATTTGATGGCATTTTTTTGAACTTTAAGAAACTAATATTATTTTTTTCCGAAACCCTTGGCTATTAAGATAAAATATAACATTTAAAATATAGACAAGTGATGGATTTTTGATACAAAATATTTAGAAAGAATACATTTACAGAATATTTTACAAAAATCCCATTTTTCTCGAAATTCTCAAAAATTAAATCCTTGCCAAAAAAAATCTGGCTTAGGGATGTAACTAAAAACTCACACAGTTTATCTCTAAAATACAGTTAACAAGACCTTAAAGATGTAGATCAATTTTTTTAAATTTTGTTTAAGAGAATTTTTCAAAACTTGAAAAAGGAGTTTTTAAAATTTTATCAAAAAATTTCCATTTGCGGTCTCAATGCTTAATAGGTTAACAAGTTGATAATAAAACAATGCTTCATATCTGAGTACTCACAGGTATAGAGACTAAAACAAAATGTTAGCTTTAATTAATTTCTTAAAGTTGAAAAAAATGTCGTCAAATTTCATGACCAAGTTTTTTTTGGCTCAAAAGTTGTCTGGGGCAATTGCTATTTCTTGGCGAGTTTTAATTCGATTTCGAAGTTTTGTAGCTTTTTGGAAAGATAATTTAATAGTGATCCCGAATTATATAACAATTTGTCGAAAAAATTAAACTATAGAACGAAATTTTCGTAAAATCTGAAGGAAAGTCATATTTTCCCATATAAAGCACACTTAAAATTTTCAATCGCGTTGAGCCACCTCTAAATGTTTTTTGATTGGCCCAAAACTTTGTATTTCTCAGTTTTTTTGCAATTCGCATATTTCTAGGGCGTGCGACCGAGAGTTTGAACGTTTTTTTTTTCTCTCCATATAATGAAGGGCCACCCTAATGCATATGAGTTTTGAATCTCCCCGTGACTGTGCGTGACTTTGCGTGATTATCTTAAAATTAATCTTTGGCCCCAGAAAGTCTATGGACAAAGTTTCAGATCGATCGGAAGGGGGGCAGTGAGGTTTTAATCTATCCGTGGCTGTGCGTGACTATGCGTGACTGTGCGTGACAGATTAAAGTTAATCTTTTTTCACAGCAAGTCTATCGACCAAGTTTCAGATCAATAGGATAAGGGGAAATGGGTTTTAAATCACTCCGTGACTGTGTGTGACTATGCGTGACTGTGCGTGACTATGTCGAAGCTAATCTTCCTTTACAGCAAGTATATCGACCAAGTCTCAGATTCATTGGATGAGGGGAAATCCGTTTTAAATCTCTCCAAAACTGTGCGTGATCATGTGTGACTGTTCGTGACTAAGTTAAAGTTTATCTTTTTTTCACAGTAAGTGTATGGACCAAGTTTCAGATCGATCGAATGAGGGGAAATTACATTTAAATCACTCCGTGACTGTGCGGGATTATGCGTGTCTGTGCGTGATTGCTCCAAATTAATCTGTAGTCACAACAAGACTATGGGCCAAGTTTCAGATCAACTGGATATGGTGGAATGTGGTTGCCCCACGACAGACAGACAGCCAGACAGAGAGTATGAGTTAAAGGAAAGAGTTTAAAAATGCATCATTTTTAGAGCAATTTGGCTTAAGTTTCTTTAATATTTCTAAGATATTTATTTAAACAAGAAACAAGAAAAAATTTGTTTATTCTTTGCGTAGAAGGTTTTCTACTTTCTGTCAATCCAAACATGGTTGTGAAAGTTAAAGTTCATCTTTTGCATTAATCGCCCCTTTTGATAGATTTAGCCCCTCTATGTGACATTTTGAAAATAATTGAAAGGTGATGGCGACTTTTTGCATTTTTATTTTTATGGTGCAGAGGATGGATGTATTAAATACGATTTAATCTTAATGCATAATGAAATTTTCTTTGTCATATTGTTTTTAAATTTATAATAAGACCGACGAGAAAATTCATCTTGAAGATGTTGCCTAGGAAAGTCTAATACTCATAAATAAGATCATAAATTCAATTAGCTCTTAAATTGATATTTTACAGCTAGCTTTCTTGCAAAAAATTCATTAAATTCCGTTTCATTTTTATACAACACAATACTTTCAATATCAGTCTCTAGTAATTAGGAAACATTTGCTATGTTATTTACCATAAAACTTCATGGAAAATAGATTAACTTCATTTAATTGATTTTCTCTCTATCTGTGTATTTTTAACCACTTCCAGGTTGGGATGATTGGAGTGATTTTACGGTGTGTAGTGTGGCATGTGGCAAAGGTGTACAACAACGTTTTCGACGTTGCCTATTGGATAATCCAATGGTTAATTTAAAAATGAATTTCAATGAGGACGATTATGCTGACTTGGAAGAGGATGATAATGATGCTGTGCTTGTTGATTATGAAACAAGTGAACAACACACTACAATTGATGCGATGGATAGTGATGTGAATGATATTAGCAGCGATGTAGCCAAAACTGTTGCAACAACGGAAGCTGTGAATAGTAAATATGAACAAACAAAAACTAAAACAACAACTTCATTGACAACAACGGATGTTAATCTACATCGTCTCGTTAATGACAATATGTTGGTAGCAACGGATACGTTAATAACAGGCAACATGTTGCATTTTGTGACAACAGCAAAAACAGACATTCAAGTTGAAAACTCTACCACAACTGAAGAGCCCGAAGTTATGCGCATATTTGAGGGTCATTTCGATGATACATTCAGTGAAAGAACATCAGAACCAGCATTAAAAATGAACAATGAAAACTCATTTAATACACATGCTACAGCTGCATCGGCAAATTGTAAAAAACAGCAAATCAAACATAGAAAACATAAATCAGCAAAATTATATTCAACCATGTTCTGTGAGGGTTACAACATAGAGCAGAGGAACTGCAACAGTTTTGAATGTAGTGGTAAGTTCACAGTTACATTTGTTAGTTTTGATTGTTTTCAGCATGCTGATCAATTTTGTGTTACAATTAGTTTTAAAAATAATAATGATGATGCCTCTTGACTGACAATGAAAGTTTTTAATGTCACTTTTTTAGTAGGTGTATGAAAAAAAGAGTCATATATAACTCTTGGAATCCTTAAGTAGTTAAACATTAAACCAAACTAAGAAAGTCACCTTATGAGGAACATTTAAAGGGTGTTCCTTTTAATTCGGCGATTGTTAACAGGTCTTGATTAAGTGTGTCATTCATTTTCCGCCATTTTTTGTTTGTTTGTTTTGTTGTTAAACTCGCGATAGAATAACTCAATAGCTAGAGACGTCTGATCACATTAAAGTGCAGTAAACAACTGATCAATGTAATTAATAAATTTTGAATGTCGTGGCTCAAATAATTTTGAGCAATTTTCTTTTCATTGATTCGTTACAAGTGCTCCTTTAGCGTCATATCATATTTGGATAACAACTTAAATAAGTCTATAAATTTACAACTCTTTCTGCTATTGTCCAGATTAAGTGATTCGCGATGACCTCTAAATGCCAGATTGTGTAAAGCTAAAAAGTTTATTATATCTATCAATCTTTCAAACAAATTATACCAATATTTTTGAGATTTTCTAATCAATCTCTCGTTTTCCTCATCTATTGTTTTTCCGTGTTTGATTCTTTTATAAAATTCCATCCATTTAACAAATTATACCAATATTTTTGAGATTTTCTAATCAATCTCTCGTTTTCCTCATCTATTGTTTTTCCGTGTTTGATTCTTTTATAAAATTCCATCCATTTAACTCCATGTGTCCTTGATTTTTTTCATGTCTGTGAAATATCCGTCTCAAATCTTTTCAGTCACAACATCCTTCTTTTACCATCTGAGTCTGTGTATGTGAAAAAAGTCTACAAGGAAAGCAATAAACTTTATTTTTAGAAATGGAGTAAACTAACCATCTGCGGTGTTGAGTTTCGCGGTTAAGAGAAAAAAAAGCACAAAAGTACCTTTCAGTGCAACAGTAGCAATCAGCTGTTTTCTGTCAATTATTAAGAATTGTGAAATTGAAATTGAAAACAACCACGTTTGCAACTGAAAAAGAACTTCTAATTTTTTAAGCTTATTACATTTTGTTTATGCTTACCTCTTCTGTCAAAATTCCGTTCAGAAAGAACGAAAAATTTGATATTCCTGCTCGAAGCCTGGGTTGCCTACTTAATTTACATCAAAAAAGTATAAAAACAATACTACTTTTTTAAAATGCTGCAGACTAACAACAGTAATTTTTAGACAGAAAAATTCTTAAGCATTTCTGAAGCGTTTTTTATATGAAGTTTTTGATTCCTTAGCAAGCTGCATACAGCACTTTAGTCAATTTTCGCGTAAAATTAAATTTAGAAAAATGTCTGTTATTTGCGTCTTTGGGGCAATTTTCATCAGATTTCTCTAAATTTTGATGTGGACTGTTTTGAATTAAGTCATGACGCTGAGAATACGTTATTGGAGATGTCCATTTTCCCGCAACTAAGTTTATAAATGAATCGCTTAAATGAATTGCTTGCTCTTGATTTATTGAGTCACAAATCTTATCACTTTCAGAATCTTTATTACGTTCAAACTCTTGAGTCACAACTGATACATTCGACTCTGAAACTGGTTCTGTTTCAGAAACCAAAGAAACTTGGCCAAGAGATTCATCAGAGGACTCTGGAGCAGTAACTGTTGAAAGGGGTCTCTTAAGAAATTTCATCATCATAGCCTGGTTTGATTTCTCCGTTTCATTCTTTCTTTTTCTTTTCGATGCAGCAGATTGCCATGTTCTTCCTTTATCTCTGTCTCTAGTTGGTTTTCCAGACATAATTTTGGACCTATGTACGGATTAGCAGAAAATTTGAAATTTACTTGTGTAACTAATTAAATAGTGAGTTAAATCTATAATATTAATAGGTTAGGCGATTTTTTGTGACCTATGTTTTGTTCTACCGTTTTATCCCAATTTTAACCAAACGTATATTATTTCAAAGGTATTTATTTTTAGCCGTTTTGCAGATTTACAGATTTTTAAATTTTTTCCTTTACGTTGAGTAAATTGCATTTAAAGTTGCTACTAACACACACATAAAACTATACAACGCTATGTGTGTGTTTGTTAAATTTGTTAATGTGTTTGTAATAAAAATGAATATGTTTTTTGTTTTGGTCTTTATTTAATGAAAAAATAAAATTTCCTAGAATTTGCACTCGAATTTCGAGGGCTGGAATCTGCTAGTTTTATTTATAACAGTTTGTAATATTCACTTACTTCGTTTTTGTTTTTATAACAGATTGTAGCAATACACAATAACTGCACTAAATAAATAAACAATATTTAAAAATACTTTTATGTTATCAGGAGCAGTTAGAAAAAGATTGGTAATTAGAAAATTATATATTTTTAAAGTCGAAGTAATATTTATAATCCGATGCTAAAACCGACAAATAAACATATTTTGGTCCAGCAAAGCAAAATAAGAAATGTAAAAATATCATCAGTTATAATTAATATATTATAGACACGTGTATATATTCAAAGAAATACTTGTCAATAAATTTTTGCGAGGCCCCCTTAAGCGCGAGGCCGTCGGCAGTCGCCGACGCACTGTGGCTGAAATTTTGATTTCATTGGCCAAAAATCTAATTATTTTTTGTCACCCATTTTTATAATTTTAACGGCTTTGTGTAGCTCATATATCCAGATTAAGGTAGCCAAAAAATTGGGTTAACTATTGCTAATTGTGGGCGTGGCATGCTGTCAAACTCAACTGTTTTTTTAATTTCAGAAAAAGGTGATTTTTTTTGGTTTTTTGATCAAAAATAAATGGTTACTACTCGCAAGCTGTCACCAATAATGACCTGCGGTCTTTTTTATAATGTTGGTAGGATTATAGTCTTTAGTTAAAGTGGTCACAGCTCTACCGTTTAATATTAGGGGCGTTATGAAATATTTATGAAACTACTATATTTTTCTCAAATTTAAACTTTAGTGGAATAGAACTTCCATCCGAAGGAAGGTGAAAGTGTCCTCTTTAACCCTGCTGTTAGGTTTGGACGATTTTGGTCAAATTTTTTTTTCTTTCCTTTCTATCTTTTCAACGGTAAAACATATCGACTTGAAACGTCAGCTCACGTGGTTTTTTTCTAAATCAATGTTTTTATTCAAATAATTAAGTGTCTAACATAAATTGGAAGGGAGAAAAATAAACAGTTACAAATTTTATGTTAAGGACCATTTTGGTCCATTGTAATTTTTTATTTATTCGCTTCTATGCAGGATGTACAAACAATTTTTCGGCTTAGTTTGCAAATAAATTTGCTGCAGATAACACATTTACTATCGCATTTTGATTTGCAGCAATCACAAATTCCACGTTTTCTAGCAGGTGGGTTTCTTGTATCACTTGTAGAAGCTACGGGGTCTGTGGTAGATTCTCTTACCTCAGCCAATAACTCTGCTGAGAAATTTTGTTTGGGTATGTTGGTTCGTTTCATCATATGTTCTTTGGCCAAAGAAAGTGCTAATAGTCGTAAAAATTCTGGTCGCTTACGATTTTGATCACTGGGTGCCCACGAATCATCGATTTCAGAAAACAATATAAGCGCATTCAATGCTGATATATCTATCACATTTCAAAAACAACATTCGGCCATCGATTTGTTTTGCGTTTAGTACTGTAGTAGCCAATCTTTTGGTCGACAGTATCTACGCCTCCTAAAAGAAAACAAAATTAAATTTTGTTTACTAAAAATCTATGAACACTGGCAAAAAGTTACACACCTTTTGTTGAATTATAATAAGACACAATCTCAGGCTTCTTTTTTGGTCCATTGGCATCAACTTCTGCCGTTTTGTGCATCGTACTCATCAAAACAGTACCTTTGTTTTTATGGCTGTTGTATGAAACTAATGTTGCGACTTCATTGAAAGCAAATGTTGAAGTTTATAAAGGAACTTTTTTGAATATGAGCAACTTCGGTGGAATAAATGTTTTATTTTTTCGAACTGTACCAACGTATGTCAGTTTCCTTTCCAAAAGCTTTTGCGCCAAATCAAACGACGAAAAGAAATTATCAGCCGTGATATTTTGACCTTTCAAACCTTCAGTCAAGTCCAATACGATGCGCTGTCCTTGGTTTTTCTCAGGCTGATCATTTCTTTCTTTTCCTAAATATGGCTGTATCTTCCACACATAACTTGTTTTAGAGTCAACAGACAACCAAAATTTTAAGCCATATTTGGCAGGTTTTGAAGGCATATATTGTCTGAAAGAGCATCGTCCTCTGAAAGACACCAGTTGTTCATCAATAGTAACATTTTCATGGCAGTTGAAACTCATTGAAAGAATGCCTTCCCAACGGTTCCACAAATCACGTATAGGAGCAAACTTATCGGTGCTTTGCATTTGTCTTCGGCTCATAACATCTTCGAACCGGAGCGCTCTTGTAATCATTTGAAGAGTATCCTCAGACATAATTGAACGGAAAATAGGACGACCAAAACGTCTATCAAACAAACCATGTATGTCTTCGTTTTTGCCGCTGCCATATAACAAATAAATTTGCCTACTCTTTTACTGAACCAAAATAAAAAATCTGTATAAATATACATACCGACACACACCAGCAAGAATAAGTACAGTATATTGCAATATAAGCACGCAAAGTGGCTTCATCAATGTCTTTCCATTTACCCTCGAATTTTACTCTGCCATACATATTGGTATTTTCAATAATTATTTTTTTTAATGGTGGTGGAAAAAACAGTAAAAAAGATGAAAGAATATCTTGGCACCTGGATACAGCAAATCGAGTTGGTCCTGGCTGTATTGAAATAATATTTTCAGAACGAGTTCCAATAGAATAGGGTAATGGAACAGCACTCCATTGCATTTTATTTTTTGCAATAAACAATGGATCTACAGTGCTAGCAGCAGCCACATCTTCTTCACTATCTGTTTCAGAATCACTTGATTCGGTATTTTCAAATTCAGTATTTTCTTCTAAAATACTTGAATTTGAAATATCCGAGGCACTGTCATTTAGGATTTCAGCAATAGCATCGGTGTCCAAAAAACGTCGATTTTCCATTCTAACAAGAAATAAACACAACACAACACAAACAAGACACAAACTAAACTGCAACTAATGCAAACAATTTACACGACTGCATCACAAAATAAAATCAGGGGAATCACAAAAACACAAAACAAAAAACACACACACACATGTCTGCATGATAAAATGCAAAAAGGGGACTCACACAAAAAACACAACTTATTGAATGTCAACAGTAACTTGAATAGCTGATTTGATGGCATAACAAAACAAAATTAGGGGAATCCCACTATTGGCTTTCAAATTTAATTTGTATGAAATATAATAACAAACATTCAAAACAAAATGAATAGCCCAAACGATTTGCTGAGCATACAAATATAACTTTTAGTGAAAATATTTGTTGCCAAATACTTAATTGAAATAAATAAGAATAAAAAATAGACTTACGCCCCTTGTTTTAAAAAAAAATTGGTATAGACCAAAATGGTCCGTTAACCTCGAATTCGTAACTTTTTTTAACCTAACAGCAGGGTTAATACATTGGTAGAACACTTTTTTTAATTTTAGTGAAATTACTCTAAAAAAAATTAAAATTACGATAATTTAAACAGCCCTATAAGCACTCGTATACAGTGGTTTATTAAATTTGTGCTTTAGGTATTTTATAGCTTATAACAGTCATTATTTGTTCTATTACCAGTATATATTTGTAAGTAAGAATGTCACTACACAGTCTTTAATTGTTGTAAGTGGTCACACCTCTACCGTTTAATATTAGGGGCGTTATGAAATATTTATGAAACTACTATATTTTTCTCAAATTTCAAATTTAGTGAAATAGAGCTTCCAAGGAACAAAAGGGAACAAGAAACGTATACCACCCGGAGAAAGGTGAAAGTGTCCTCTTCAACCCTATATATACTTTTGCACCCGTCATGAAATTATTCTAAAAAAATTCAAATTACGATACGAAGGCTGCATTCAGCTGCATTATATACCAAGCAACATCAAGTCAATTAAACCAAGTCCCGACAAAATCATTAGTTAATACCGATGCATATGAATTTGGATTATCACCACTACATGCAAGAATACAACTTATGGAACACATACTAAAAATCAATTATGATTTGGATTTCGGGTCTTTAGGATCAATAAGAAACAACGAAACCAACAAAGAGTTAAGAAGTTCAAAAAAGAATCATGTTCAAGATGAAAATCGCAAATTTGGATTGATTATATATCAGCCAAAACAAGGGTCAAACAATACAAATGATAACAATACCGCAAGAAGATTCTTTTCTGATCCAGAAACAGCATCTGAAATAACAGGAGTGGATTTAAACCTTATTTTCAGATTTAAAATAATCCTAGAAGTACTTGCGTGCAATGAAGAAACTGACTCCAGAAAATTTGGAGATTATGCTAAGGAAACTGCAAAAACAGTTCACAAAATCCTTTACCATGGAGAACAAGTCATTAAATATCATTTGATGCCACTTGGAGATCTATCAGAGGAGGCTGGAAAAAAGGAATAAGGATTACATATTGTATAGAGAGCACAATACTAGAAAAATTTCACGAAATTCCACAAATGAAGATCTATTTAATATATTATTAGCAACGTGAGATCCGTTCATCCCGATTATTCGAAATCAATGGAAAGTGGAACATCGGGATTTAGTTGAAGAAGTCAAAAAACTACTATAGAAGAGAAACAACGCAGAACAAAATATGTAATATTTGCAAACATTATTTGAGTCAAATGAATAATAATTATAATTGCCTTTCATTGTTATTTAAGTACGAAAAACATAGTATTAGTAAAAAATAATAATAAGCGGAATCTACCATTGTTACAAATGCAATTAAAATCTATTGAAGTTTTTATTTTTAAAATGTTTTTTAAAATTATCAAATTTGACAGCAAAAATAATAAATTTTTCTGTAGTAATAGCAAGATTTTTAGATAATATTATTAACGTTTTATTTAAGTGTAAATATTCTTTGAGTGAAAACAAATTTGCAAATTTGACGACATAAAATTTTGAATTTTTCAGTACTATTTTTACTATTTTTTTTGAGTGTAAAATTTTTTTTAATGTAACATTAAAAAGCCCCACTATTACAAAAAATGTTTATAATTATTATTAAAATCCAAATATTAAATTTTTTAATAAATACAAAAATAATAAGCAGATATTTCACTCTAAAAGTTAAAAAAAATCAAAAGTTCAACTTTGACCAAGAATTCCTTAAAAAGTCCTCAATCAATTTTAATATAATTGAAACTGAGTCAAGCTGAACTAAATATCTATCCATTAAAAAAAATTACTTAAATATTTTGGTCGGTTCAAAAGTTACAGAATTTTGGCCAATGAAAAACGACTTTCAGCCACTGTGCGACGTCGCCGACGCACAGTGGCTGAAAATCATTTTTCATTGGCCAAAATTCTGTAACTTTTGAACCGATCAAAATATTTTAGTACTGTTTCTTTTAATAGATAGATAGATAGTTGATCTTGACTCAGTGTGAATTTCATTTAAATTGATTGAGTACTTTTTAAGGAATTCTAGGTCAAAGTTTAACTTTTGATTTTTTTTAACTTTTAGCGTGATATATGTTTTTTTTTATTTATTTTTATTTATTAGAAAGTGTCATATTTGGAGTTAAATAATTATTATAAACATTTTTTGTAATAATGAAATTTTTTTAATGCTTACACTCAAAAAAATTTTTACACTCAAAAAAATTTTTACACGCAACAAAATAGTAAAATTCACTAGAAATTTAACTAGTATTACTAAAAAATTAAAAATGTTTGCTATCAAATTTGCAATTTGCTGACACTCAAGGAATATTATTATTACTACAGAAAAATTTATTAGTGTTTGCTG
Organism: Cordilura impudica; assembly: GCA_963682025.1. Taxonomy (NCBI): domain Eukaryota; kingdom Metazoa; phylum Arthropoda; class Insecta; order Diptera; family Scathophagidae; genus Cordilura; species Cordilura impudica. Next base: position 21,685 of record CAVMKG010000573.1, read on the forward strand.
CCTAATTTGTTACACTAGCTAAATAAATCTGCTAAACATTAGCGCAATGATTCTAATTTTTTTTTTAATTTTGATATGAAAATATGGGTTCTTATTTTTTGAATCTTTCTTATCTATTAAAACATTGCATTCATATGTGGGAAACCTTTTAAGAATAAAAACTGCAATAGATTAAAATAGCATTTGTAACAATGGTAGGTTCTGTTTATTATTATTTTTTACTAATACTATGTTTTTCGTACTTAAATAACAATGAAAGGCAATTATAATTATTATTCATTAGACTCAAATATTGATTGCAAATATTCCATATTTTGTTCTGTGCTATTTCTGTTCTTTAGTAGTTTTTTGGCTTCTTCATCTAAATCCCGATGTTCCACTTTCCATTGATTTCGAATACTGGAGATGAACGGATCTGACGTTGCCAATAATATATTAAATAGATCTTCATTTGTGGAATTTCGTGACATTTTTCTAGTATTGTGATGTCTATAAAATCTGTAATCCTTGTTCCTTTTTTCCTGAGCCTCCTCTGATAGATCTCCAAGTGGCACCAAATGATATTTAATGACATCTTCTCCATGGTAAAGGATTTTGTGGACTGTTGCAGACATATTTCTCCATGGGTAGTTGGTTGTATATATTTTTGCAGTTTCCTTAGCATAATCTCCAAATTTTCTAGAGTCAATTTCTTCATTGCACGCAAGTACTTCTAGGATTATTTTAAATCTGAAAATAAGGTTTAAATCCACTCCTGTTATTTCAGATGCTGTTTCTGGATCTGAAAAGAATCTTCTTGCGGTATTGCCATCATTTGTATTGCCTGACCCTTGTTTTGGCTGATCTATAATCAATCCAAATTTGCGATATTCATCTTGAACATGTTTCTTTTTTGAACTTCTTAACTCTTTGTTGGTTTCGTTGTTTCTTATTGATCCTGAAGGCCCGAAATCCAAATCATAACTGATTTTTAGTATGTGTTCCATAAGTCGTATTCTTGCATGTAGTGGTGATAATCCAAATTCGAAGGCATCGGTATTATCGAATGATTTTGTCGGGACTTGGTTTAATTGGCTTGATGTTGCTTGGCATATAATGCAGCTGGATGCAGCCTTCGTGTTAGTCAAAGCCTGACCTACTTTTCCATCTATCATTGTCAGCACTAATTGGTAGCTTACTTCAATTTGCTGCCCATCTAACTGTAATTGTAATGGCTGTAGTGTTGCTATTTGGGCCTTGATATCACTAACTTCTTTGTTAATGGCATCATGACTTTCTTTTTTGAATTCAAATTTGATTGGCCTGCAGTATTTCGTAGAAGATGGTGTCTCATTTTTCCAAATATCCATTGTTTGCGTTGTACTACTCGAAGGCTCCGAATCTTCCAAAATCTTTTTCAATCGCAATGGTACAAATGATACCATGAACATATCTGAGTCCGAAATATTTTCACATACAACTTGTTTGTATTGTTTTTGTCCCGAAGAACCATCACATCCCCATTTACAAAATAGAATTAACTTTGTGTTTCCATATTTCTTTAACTCAGTTCCTGTTATTGATTGTAGCAAGCGTTTGGCTGTGTGATCAAGTAAAGATTGTAGTTGTACTTCTGCCGAAATTGGTGTGATTGTAATAGTGTCCTTTGATGGCAAACAGTCTATTTTAGCAGCTGTTATGTGATGATATGCTGGATACATATTTGAGCCTTTTTCAATCGCACGCAATCTGAGCTGAATATATTGGTGTTTTGTTAATTTCAAATCCAGAAATAATGCTAATGCCTCCTCATTTGTGAACTGTTTTGCATCGCTCGGAGTTGGTATACTTTTAAGAATTCGCTTTGTTCTCACTGGACTAGCATTACAAGTTTTTTCAATGATATCCACTTTTGTTAATTGGTTTTGTGCTCGTAATTGATGTAGAAAAGATTCTTTTATATTTGTAGAACCAATTTCCTCGTTAAAATTTTTAAGTTTCCGCCTCTTAGATCTATCGCTGCAGTTGTCCAATGATTTTCGTGGTCTTCCAGCCTTATCTAGCTTTGCTGTTTCTCCACCAACATTAAGTTGGCCTTCTAACCAGTTTGCACTTTTATTATAAAACTTTTGTTTACAGTAGTTAACTTCTTTCAATCGTTTTTTTAGTACTTTGACGAAATTAGATAATTGCTCTTGTATTTCGGTACTAGACGAATTTAAGTTTAATTTTATTTTAACGTAACTAAGAACATCTTCCTGGTTTTTGTTTCGAAAATACTCTTCGGCCAGTTCTTTATAACTAAAGTTCTCCATATTTTTCTCAATATTTTTATTTGCGTCTGTTATCACTTTTTTATCACTTTTTATCACTTGCGAATATACGTCCGTACACTTGAAGTATTAACTTATTATTGAGTAATCCCTTATAGAATCCGTCATTTTATACATTTTTAGGTACATGTTATTCACACATTGATCTTTAATTTCATAGCAGGTAGTACTTAAATTGAACAAAACTGCACTTGTTATCCAGACTTCAATATCAGGTAAAACTAATTAGTTTCTCGCCAATATGGGGTGGTTTTTTATCTTTAGTGGTTTAGTGCCGCGATTATTGACAAACTTATAAAATTGTTTATGACTTTGGTTGACCCTTAAATTTGACAACAGGTAAATTAAGAAAGAGATCATTTGTTTACTGTAGAACCTATTGTGATCATTTTATGACTTATTTTTTTGCTGATCAAAACAAAGCCAATAAACCCTTTCGCAGGTATTTTATTTAATTATTTTACTTTTACGTAGTCTAAAGTAAAAAAACTAAATTTTTTTTAGAGTAATTTTTTTAGAGTAATTTCATTAAAATGAAAAAAGTGTTCTACCGGGGGCTCGTGGGGGGTACAAAAGTATATATAGGGTTAAACAGGATACATTCGCCTTTCTCCGGGTGGTATACGTTTCTTGTTCCCTTACTTCCTTTAGAAGTTCTATTCCACTAAAGTTTAAATTTGAGAAAAATATAGTGGTTTCATAAATATTTCATAACGCCCCTAATATCAAACGTTAGAACTGTGACTACTTACAAAAACTAAAGACTATAATCCTACTAACATTATAAAAAAGACCGCAGGCCAATATCGATGATAGCTTGCGAGTAGTAACCATTTATTTTTGATAAAAAACAAAAAAAAAACACCTTTTGCTGAATTAAAAAAAACAGTTGAGTTTGACAGCATGCCACGCCCACAATTATCAATAGTTTAACCTAATTTTTTGGCTACCTTAATCTGGATATATAAGCTACAAAAAGGAGTAAAAATTTTAAAAATCGATGACAAAAAAAAATTTGACTTTTGGCCAATGAAATCAAAATTTGAGCCACAGTGCGACGCCTAACGCAGCACAGTGGTTATTGGGTAGCAAAAAGTCAATTTTTCGTCCACCTGATTTCAAAAAATTAATGATGCAGTTTTGTAGAGTATTGTCTAAATAAGAGAAATGCATAATTATTTTTTTCAAAGTTAATACTTTTACTAGGAAGACAAATGATTTTAGTGTGATTTTAATGGAAAACAAAATCACTCCTACTACTAAAATGTTTTTAGTGAAATATAACATTTAGTCATGGATTCGCCGAAAGAATCAGTTAGATACGATAAATAGTTTAAAAGTTAGGCGGAAATGCAAATGAACCTATGAAAAACAGCATATTTTAAAACTTGTGGGGAAAGAACATATATGTGTTATGATGTGTTATTTTCTAATTGGAAAAAAATTTAAGTTTACAGTTAATTCTAAAATATTATGAAAAGAAATGCTCGCAATAAATTGGCACTTTTTAGAAACCATCAATATTTGAAAAAAAAAGTCCAGGATAATTGCAATATAAATTTCAAATAAATAAACTTCAAAAATTCGATAGTATACTTCTCGGTATACTTATTCTTTAAGCCGAACTATAATAGCAACAACTAACTAATTAAAGAAAAGAGCGAATAAAAGAAGTATGAAAACCAAATCAAAGCAAAAAACAAGAAGATGAAGAATATTTTAAGCTTGCAATTTATAAATTTAATTAAAATGAGTTTATTTTCCGAGCTTTATCCGGAATTAGCTGAAGAACTAATTTAGTGTGATCATAACGTTGATTTGTTGACTAATTTCATAAAATCGAAAAATTCAGTAACAACTAAAGAACAACTCAAAGTAGTGAAAACTCAAATTAAATATAGGTTTGCTTGCAATATCAAGAAACGGTGGAAAGATTCGCATAAAAGTATGAATCAAAAAATGAATCATGGATAAAAAATACGTAAAGGAAGAAAAATTATTTAGTGTTCACAAATGCAAGGAAATCATAATTGTTTTATTGAACATTAAGTTTAAGAATTTATGAATAAACTTTGCATTCAAGATTTTTTTTCAATATTTTTCTTCTCTCAAACCTCTATAACTAGAGTTCTATTTAACGTAGGGTTTGAGGAAAGTTATGCGTGGACAATCAATTTTACTTTTACTGTACGTTAAGTTCTCTTGGCATATTTTGGCATTACTGTACGTTAACTTATCTTGGCTAATTTTGGTATTATATTATAAAAATTAATATAATATAATATAATGCTGCGGAGCAGCAGGGACCCTCTAGTTTTTTTAAAATTTATTTTGATATGTCTTCCATCAAATGTTGTTGCTGTAGTAATCGCGCAAAAATCTTATTGCAAAAATGAAAAACAACAACACATAAAGGAAAAGAATCAAAACAAAAGTAAAACAAGTAAGAAAATTATAGTCGGTCTAGACCGACTATACGATACCCTATACCATGCGTTTAGAAACCCTATCTCTTAGGCCCAACTAACTGGACATTGAAAATAAGCAACAACCAAATTTAAGTGGGATTTTTATTAATTTTTTTGGCTGCAGATATGAAAAACTTCATATCGGATGCTATATCTATAAAGGGACTAGGTCCAAAAATGGACCGATCCTGATCATGTTTGGTAAAGTCTCTTGTATTTTGCAAAAATATGTAGAAACAAAATTTGAGAAGAATCAGTGCAATATTTTTGTTTTTTAATAGATTTAAGTGAAGATCGGGAAGCAGCTCCATATGGGGTCAAAGGCATCATTTTTGGACTACTCATTAGTGGATGTAATGAACGCATACAAACCCAATTTGAGTAAGATCTATATGACAATTTGGATCTTATGGCAATTTATGTCGATTTCATATGGGAAATTTGTATGGGGGCTAGGTCTGAACATGGACCGATTCTCACCAATTTCAATAGCGTTCATCCCATGGCCGATAAAAGCTTATATACCAAATTTCATCAAAATATATTCATATTTGCGACCTGCAGTTTGATTACAAGCTTTACATGGACACACAGACGGACGGACGGACGGACGGACGGACGGACGGACATTGTTAAATCAACTCAGAAAGTGATTCTGATTCGATCGGTATAATTAAAGATGGGTCTAGGTCAAATATTTTTGGTTGTTACAAACAGCAGCACAAAGTCATTATACCCAAACCACATAGTGGTATAGGGTATAACTAAGTGAAATAATTGTTTTTGTTAATTTTTAATTTCATTAGGGTGAGGCAATATATGAAATTAGGTGCAATTATAAAATTAAAGTAATTGCAGTAGAAATATAAATTGAAAAACTTTTTTAAACAAAATTAATTTTTCTTACTGTTGATAGCAAAAAAAAAACGTCTTTTTAAACAATTTAAGTTTTGTGCTAAAAAAGTATAAACTGATATATGAAAAAAAATGCATTACAATTATGTTTTCTTTTATTTTATGTTAGATATTTTTAAAATATCATTGACGGATGAGCAACCTAATGGGAAGACCAGCCAAAGATTTCGCCGATTGTAAAGATCGTGCTA
>CAVMKG010000574.1:0-109864 GCA_963682025.1 Cordilura impudica
ATCTTCAATTAATATTTAATTTTTAATTTTTAATTTTAATTTTTAATTTTTTATTTTTAATTTTTAATTTTTAATTTTTAATTTTAATTTTTAATATTAAATTTTTTAATTTTTAATTTTTAATTTTTAATTTTTAATTTTTAATTTTTAATTTTTAATTTTAATTTTTAATTTTTAATTTTTAATTTTTAATTTTTAATTTTTAATTTTTAATTTTTAATTTTAATTTTTAATTTTTAATTTTAATTTTTAATTTTTAATTTTTAATTTTTAATTTTTAATTTTTAATTTTTAATTTTAATTTTTAATTTTTAATTTTTAATTTTTAATTTTTAATTTTAATTTTTAATTTTTAATTTTTAATTTTAATTTTAATTTTAATTTTAAATTTTAATTTTTAATTTTAATTTTTAATTTTTAATTTTTAATTTTTAATTTTTAATTTTTAATTTTTAATTTTTAATTTTTAATTTTTAATTTTTAATTTTTAATTTTTAATTTTTAATTTTTAATTTTTAATTTTTAATTTTTAATTTTTAATTTTTAATTTTTAATTTTTAATTTTTAATTTTTAATTTTTAATTTTTAATTTTTAATTTTTAATTTTAAATTTTGATAAGTAATTTTTGTATTTATATCTTGGTTTTGCTTTAATTTTCAATTTTTAATTTTTAATTTTTAATTTTTAATTTTTAATTTTTAATTTTTAATTTTTAATTTTTAATTTTTAATTTTTAATTTTTAATTTTTAATTTTTAATTTTTAATTTTTAATTTTTAATTTTTAATTTTTAATTTTTAATTTTTAATTTTTAATTTTTAATTTTTAATTTTTAATTTTTAATTTTAATTTTTAATTTTTAATTTTTAATTTTTAATTTTTAATTTTTAATTTTTAATTTTTAATTTTTAATTTTTAATTTTTAATTTTTAATTTTTAATTTTTAATTTTTAATTTTTTAATTTTTAATTTTTAATTTTTAATTTTTAATTTTTAATTTTTAATTTTTAATTTTTAATTTTTAATTTTTAATTTTTAATTTTTAATTTTTAATTTTTAATTTTTAATTTTTAATTTTAATTTTTAATTTTTAATTTTTAATTTTTAATTTTTAATTTTTAATTTTTAATTTTTAATTTTTAATTTTTAATTTTTTTTAATTTTTAATTTCTAACCTTTAAATTTTAATTTTTAATTTTTAATTTTTAATTTTTAATTTTTAATTTTTAATTTTTAATTTTTAATTTTTAATTTTTAATTTTTAATTTTTAATTTTTAATTTTTAATTTTTAATTTTTAATTTTTAATTTTTAATTTTTAATTTTTAATTTTTAATTTTTAATTTTTAATTTTTAATTTTTAATTTTTAATTTTTAATTTTTAATTTTTAATTTTTAATTTTTAATTTTTAATTTTTAATTTTTAATTTTTAATTTTTAATTTTTAATTTTTAATTTTTAATTTTAATTTTTAATTTTTAATTTTTAATTTTTAATTTTTAATTTTTAATTTTTAATTTTTAATTTTTAATTTTTAATTTTTAATTTTTAATTTTTAATTTTTAATTTTTAATTTTTAATTTTTAATTTTTAATTTTTAATTTTTAATTTTTAATTTTTAATTTTTAATTTTTAATTTTTAATTTTTAATTTTTAATTTTTAATTTTTAATTTTTAATTTTTAATTTTTAATTTTTAACTTTTAATTTTTAATTTTTAATTTTTAATTTTTAATTTTTAATTTTTAATTTTTAATTTTTAATTTTTAATTTTTTAATTTTTAATTTTTAATTTTTAATTTTTAATTTTTAATTTTTAATTTTTAATTTTTAATTTTTAATTTTTAATTTTTAATTTTTAATTTTTAATTTTTAATTTTTAATTTTTAATTTTTAATTTTTAATTTTTAATTTTTAATTTTTAATTTTTAATTTTTAATTTTTAATTTTTAATTTTTAATTTTTAATTTTTAATTTTTAATTTTTAATTTTTAATTTTTAATTTTTAATTTTTAATTTTTAATTTTTAATTTTAATTTTTAATTTTTAATTTTTAATTTCTAACTTTTAATTTTTAATTTTTAATTTTTAATTTTTAATTTTTAATTTTTAATTTTTAATTTTTAATTTTTAATTTTTAATTTTTAATTTTTAATTTTTAATTTTTAATTTTTAATTTTTAATTTTTAATTTTAATTTTTAATTTTTAATTTCTAACTTTTAACTTTAATTTTTAATTTTTAATTTTTAATTTTTAATTTTTAATTTTTAATTTTTAATTTTTAATTTTTAATTTTTAATTTTTAATTTTTAATTTTTAATTTTTAATTTTTAATTTTTAATTTTTAATTTTTAATTTTTAATTTTTAATTTTTAATTTTTAATTTTTAATTTTTAATTTTTAATTTTTAATTTTTAATTTTTAATTTTTAATTTTTAATTTTTAATTTTTAATTTTTAATTTTTAATTTTTAATTTTTAATTTTTAATTTTTAATTTTTAATTTTTAATTTTTAATTTTTAATTTTTAATTTTTAATTTTTAATTTTTAATTTTTAATTTTTAATTTTTAATTTTTAATTTTTAATTTTTAATTTTTAATTTTTAATTTTTAATTTTTAATTTTAATTTTTAATTTTTAATTTTTAATTTTTAATTTTTAATTTTTAATTTTAAATTTTAAATTTTTAATTTTTAATTTTTAATTTTTAATTTTTAATTTTTAATTTTTAATTTTTAATTTTTAATTTTTAATTTTCAATTTTTAATTTTTAATTTTTAATTTTTAATTTTTAATTTTTAATTTTTAATTTTTAATTTTTAATTTTTAATTTTTAATTTTTAATTTTTAATTTTTAATTTTTAATTTTTAATTTTTAATTTTTAATTTTTAATTTTTAATTTTTAATTTTTAATTTTTAATTTTTAATTTTTAATTTTTAATTTTTAATTTTTAATTTTTAATTTTTAATTTTTAATTTTTAATTTTTAATTTTTAACTTTTTAATTTTTAATTTTTAATTTTTAATTTTTAATTTTTAATTTTTAATTTTTAATTTTTAATTTTTAATTTTTAATTTTTAATTTTTAATTTTTAATTTTTAATTTTTAATTTTTAATTTTTAATTTTTAATTTTTAATTTATAATTTTTAATTTTTAACTTTTAATTTTGAATTTTTAATTTTTAATTTTTAATTTTTAATTTTTAATTTTTAATTTTTAATTTTTAATTTTTAATTTTTAATTTTTAATTTTTAATTTTTAATTTTTAATTTTTAATTTTTAATTTTTAATTTTTAATTTTTAATTTTTAATTTTTAATTTTTAATTTTTAATTTTTAATTTTTAATTTTTAATTTTTAATTTTTAATTTTTAATTATTAATTTTTAATTTTTAATTTTTAATTTTTAATTTTTAATTTTTAATTTTTAATTTTTAATTTTTAATTTTTAATTTTTAATTTTTAATTTTTAATTTTTAATATTTAGTTTTTAATTTTTAATTTTTAATTTTTAATTTTTTATTTTTAACTTTTAATTTTTAATTTTTAATTTTTAATTTTTAATTTTTAATTTTTAATTTTTAATTTTTAATTTTTAATTTTTAATTTTTAATTTTTAATTTTTAATTTTTAATTTTTAATTTTTAATTTTTAATTTTTAATTTTTAATTTTTAATTTTTAATTTTTAATTTTTAATTTTAATTTTTAATTTTTAATTTTTAATTTTTAATTTTTAATTTTTAATTTTTAATTTTTAATTTTTAATTTTTAATTTTTAATTTTTAATTTTTAATTTTTAATTTTTAATTTTTAATTTTTAATTTTTAATTTTTAATTTTTAATTTTTAATTTTTAATTTTTAATTTTTAATTTTTAATTTTTAATTTTTAATTTTTAATTTTTAATTTTTAATTTTTAATTTTTAATTTTTAATTTTTAATTTTTAATTTTTAATTTTTAATTTTTAATTTTTAATTTTTAATTTTTAATTTTTAATTTTTAATTTTTAATTTTTAATTTTTAATTTTTAATTTTTAATTTTTAATTTTTAATTTTTAATTTTTAATTTTTAATTTTTAATTTTTAATTTTTAATTTTTAATTTTTAATTTTTAATTTTTAATTCTTAATTTTTAATTTTTAATTTTTAATTTTTAATTTTTAATTTTTAATTTTTAATTTTTAATTTTTAATTTTTAATTTTTAATTTTTAATTTTTAATTTTTAATTTTTAATTTTTAATTTTTAATTTTTAATTTTTAATTTTTAATTTTTAATTTTTAATTTTTAATTTTTAATTTTTAATTTTTAATTTTTAATTTTTAATTTTTAATTTTTAATTTTTAATTTTTAATTTTTAATTTTTAATTTTTAATTTTTAATTTTTAATTTTTAATTTTTAGTTTTTAATTTTTAATTTTTAATTTTTAATTTTTAATTTTTAATTTTTAATTTTTAATTTTTAATTTTTAATTTTTAATTTTTAATTTTTAATTTTTAATTTTTAATTTTTAATTTTTAATTTTTAATTTTTAATTTTTAATTTTTAATTTTTAATTTTTAATTTTTAATTTTTAATTTTTAATTTTTAATTTTTAATTTTTAATTTTTAATTTTTAATTTTTAATTTTTAATTTTTAATTTTTAATTTTTAATTTTTAATTTTTAATTTTTAATTTTTAATTTTTAATTTTTAATTTTTAATTTTTAATTTTTAATTTTTAATTTTTAATTTTTAATTTTTAATTTTTAATTTTTAATTTTTAATTTTTAATTTTTAATTTTTAATTTTTAATTTTTAATTTTTAATTTTTAATTTTTAATTTTTAATTTTTAATTTTTAATTTTTAATTTTTAATTTTTAATTTTTAATTTTTAATTTTTAATTTTTAATTTTTAATTTTTAATTTTTAATTTTTAATTTTTAATTTTTAATTTTTAATTTTTAATTTTTAATTTTTAATTTTTAATTTTTAATTTTTAATTTTTAATTTTTAATTTTTAATTTTTAATTTTTAATTTTTAATTTTTAATTTTTAATTTTTAATTTTAATTTTTAATTTTTAATTTTTAATTTTTAATTTTTAATTTTTAATTTTAAATTTTAAATTTTTAATTTTTAATTTAAATTTTTTATTTTTAATTTTTAATTTTTAATTATTAATTTTTAATTATTAATTTTTAATTTTTAATTTTTAATTTTTAATTTTTAATTTTTAATTTTTAATTTTTAATTTTTAATTTTTAATTTTTAATTTTTAATTTTTAATTTTTAATTTTTAATTTTTAATTTTTAATTTTTAATTTTTAATTTTTAATTTTTAATTTTTAATTTTTAATTTTTAATTTTTAATTTTTAATTTTTAATTTTTAATTTTTAATTTTTAATTTTTAATTTTTAATTTTTAATTTTTAATTTTTAATTTTTAATTTTTAATTTTTAATTTTTAATTTTTAATTTTTAATTTTTAATTTTTAATTTTTAATTTTTAATTTTTAATTTTTAATTTTTAATTTTTAATTTTTAATTTTTAATTTTTAATTTTTAATTTTTAATTTTTAATTTTTAATTTTTAATTTTTAATTTTTAATTTTTTATTTAATTTTTAATTTTTAATTTTTAATTTTTAATTTTTAATTTTTAATTTTTAATTTTAATTTTTAATTTTTAATTTTTAATTTTTAATTTTTAATTTTTAATTTTTAATTTTTAATTTTTAATTTTTAATTTTTAATTTTTAATTTTTAATTTTTAATTTTTAATTTTTAATTTTTAATTTTTAATTTTTAATTTTTAATTTTTAATTTTTAATTTTTAATTTTTAATTTTTAATTTTTAATTTTTAATTTTTAATTTTTAATTTTTAATTTTTAATTTTTAATTTTTAATTTTTAATTTTTAATTTTTAATTTTTAATTTTTAATTTTTAATTTTTAATTTTTAATTTTTAATTTTTAATTTTTAATTTTTAATTTTTAATTTTTAATTTTTAATTTTTAATTTTTAATTTTTAATTTTTAATTTTTAATTTTTAATTTTTAATTTTTAATTTTTAATTTTTAATTTTTAATTTTTAATTTTTAATTTTTAATTTTTAATTTTTAATTTTTAATTTTTAATTTTTAATTTTTAATTTTTAATTTTTAATTTTTAATTTTTAATTTTTAATTTTTAATTTTTAATTTTTAATTTTTAATTTTTAATTTTTAATTTTTAATTTTTAATTTTTAATTTTTAATTTTTAATTTTTAATTTTTAATTTTTAATTTTTAATTTTTAATTTTTAATTTTTAATTTTTAATTTTTAATTTTTAATTTTTAATTTTTAATTTTTAATTTTAATTTTTAATTTTTAATTTTTAATTTTTAATTTTTAATTTTTAATTTTTAATTTTTAATTTTTAATTTTTAATTTTTAATTTTTAATTTTTAATTTTTAATTTTTAATTTTTAATTTTTAATTTTTAATTTTTAATTTTTAATTTTTAATTTTTAATTTTTAATTTTTAATTTTTAATTTTTAATTTTTAATTTTTAATTTTTAATTTTTAATTTTTAATTTTTAATTTTTAATTTTTAATTTTTAATTTTTAATTTTTAATTTTTAATTTTTAATTTTTAATTTTTAATTTTTAATTTTTAATTTTTAATTTTTAATTTTTAATTTTTAATTTTTAATTTTTAATTTTTAATTTTTAATTTTTAATTTTTAATTTTTAATTTTTAATTTTTAATTTTTAATTTTTAATTTTTAATTTTTAATTTTTAATTTTTAATTTTTAATTTTTAATTTTTAATTTTTAATTTTTAATTTTTAATTTTTAATTTTTAATTTTTAATTTTTAATTTTTAATTTTTAATTTTTAATTTTTAATTTTTAATTTTTAATTTTTAATTTTTAATTTTTAATTTTTAATTTTTAATTTTTAATTTTTAATTTTTAATTTTTAATTTTTAATTTTTAATTTTTAATTTTTAATTTTTAATTTTTAATTTTTAATTTTTAATTTTTAATTTTTAATTTTTAATTTTTAATTTTTAATTTTTAATTTTTAATTTTTATTTTTAATTTTTAATTTTTAATTTTTAATTTTTAATTTTTAATTTTTAATTTTTAATTTTTAATTTTTAATTTTTAATTTTTTAATTTTTAATTTTTAATTTTTAATTTTTAATTTTTAATTTTTAATTTTAATTTTTAATTTTTAATTTTTAATTTTTAATTTTTAATTTTTAATTTTTAATTTTTAATTTTTAATTTTTAATTTTTAATTTTTAATTTTTAATTTTTAATTTTTAATTTTAATTTTTAATTTTTAATTTTTAATTTTTAATTTTTAATTTTTAATTTTTAATTTTTAATTTTTAATTTTTAATTTTTAATTTTTAATTTTTAATTTTTAATTTTTAATTTTTAATTTTTAATTTTTAATTTTTAATTTTTAATTTTTAATTTTTAATTTTTAATTTTAATTTTTAATTTTTAATTTTTAATTTTTAATTTTTAATTTTTAATTTTTAATTTTTAATTTTTAATTTTTAATTTTTAATTTTTAATTTTTAATTTTTAATTTTTAATTTTTAATTTTTAATTTTTAATTTTTAATTTTTAATTTTTAATTTTTAATTTTTAATTTTTAATTTTTAATTTTTAATTTTTAATTTTTAATTTTTAATTTTTAATTTTTAATTTTTAATTTTTAATTTTTAATTTTTAATTTTTAATTTTTAATTTTTAATTTTTAATTTTTAATTTTTAATTTTTAATTTTTAATTTTTAATTTTTAATTTTTAATTTTTAATTTTTAATTTTTAATTTTTAATTTTTAATTTTTAATTTTTAATTTTTAATTTTTAATTTTTAATTTTTAATTTTTAATTTTTAATTTTTAATTTTTAATTTTAAATTTTTAATTTTTAATTTTTAATTTTTAATTTTTAATTTTTAATTTTTAATTTTTAATTTTTAATTTTTAATTTTTAATTTTTAATTTTTAATTTTAATTTTGAATTTTTAATTTTTAATTTTTAATTTTTAATTTTTAATTTTTAATTTTTAATTTTTAATTTTTAATTTTTAATTTTTAATTTTTAATTTTTAATTTTTAATTTTTAATTTTTAATTTTAATCTTTAATTTTTAATTTTTAATTTTTGATTTTTAATTTTTAATTTTTAATTTTTAATTTTTAATTTTTAATTTTTAATTATTAATTTTTAATTTTTAATCTTTAATTTTTAATTTTTAATTATTAAATTTTAAATTTTAATTTTTAATTTTTAATTTTTAATTTTTAATTTTTAATTTTTAATTTTTAATTTTTAATTTTTAATTTTTAATTTTTAATTTTTAATTTTTAATTTTTAATTTTTAATTTTTAATTTTTAATTTTTAATTTTTAATTTTTAATTTTTAATTTTTAATTTTTAATTTTTAATTTTTATTTTTAATTTTTAATTTTTAATTTTTAATTTTAATTTTTAATTTTTAATTTTTAATTTTTAATTTTTAATTTTTAATTTTTAATTTTTAATTTTTAATTTTTAATTTTTAATTTTTAATTTTTAATTTTTAATTTTTAATTTTTAATTTTTAATTTTTAATTTTTAATTTTTAATTTTTAATTTTTAATTTTTAATTTTTAATTTTTAATTTTTAATTTTTAATTTTTAATTTTTAATTTTAATTTTTAATTTTTAATTTTTAATTTTTAATTTTTAATTTTTAATTTTTAATTTTTAATTTTTAATTTTTAATTTTTAATTTTTAATTTTTAATTTTAAATTTTTAATTTTAAATTTTTAATTTTTAATTTTTAATTTTTAATTTTTAATTTTTAATTTTTAATTTTTAATTTTTAATTTTTAATTTTTAATTTTTAATTTTTAATTTTTAATTTTTAATTTTTAATTTTTAATCTTTAATTTTTAATTTTTAATTTTTAATTTTTAATTTTTAATTTTTAATTTTTAATTTTTAATTTTTAATTTTTAATTTTTACTTTTTAATTTTTACTTTTTAATTTTTAATATTTAATTTTTAATTTTTAATTTTTAATTTTTAATTTTTAATTTTTAATTTTTAATTTTTAATTTTTAATTTTTAATTTTTAATTTTTAATTTTTAATTTTTAATTTTTAATTTTTAATTTTTAATTTTTAATTTTTAATTTTTAATTTTTAATTTTTAATTTTTAATTTTTAATTTTTAATTTTTAATTTTTAATTTTTAATTTTTAATTTTTAATTTTTAATTTTTAATTTTTAATTTTTAATTTTTAATTTTTAATTTTTAATTTTTAATTTTTAATTTTTAATTTTTAATTTTTAATTTTTAATTTTTAATTTTTAATTTTTAATTTTTAATTTTTAATTTTTAATTTTTAATTTTTAATTTTTAATTTTTAATTTTTAATTTTTAATTTTTAATTTTTAATTTTTAATTTTTAATTTTTAATTTTTAATTTTTAATTTTTAATTTTTAATTTTTAATTTTTAATTTTTAATTTTTAATTTTTAATTTTTAATTTTTAATTTTTAATTTTTAATTTTTAATTTTTAATTTTTAATTTTTAATTTTTAATTTTTAATTTTTAATTTTTAATTTTTAATTTTTAATTTTTAATTTTTAATTTTTAATTTTTAATTTTTAATTTTTAATTTTTAATTTTTAATTTTTAATTTTTAATTTTTAATTTTTAATTTTTAATTTTTAATTTTTAATTTTTAATTTTTAATTTTTAATTTTTAATTTTTAATTTTTAATTTTTAATTTTTAATTTTTAATTTTTAATTTTTAATTTTTAATTTTTAATTTTTAATTTTTAATTTTTAATTTTTAATTTTTAATTTTTAATTTTTAATTTTAATTTTTAATTTTTAATTTTTAATTTTTAATTTTTAATTTTTAATTTTTAATTTTTAATTTTTAATTTTTAATTTTTAATTTTTAATTTTTAATTTTTAATTTTTAATTTTTAATTTTTAATTTTTAATTTTGAATTTTTAATTTTTAATTTTTAATTTTTAATTTTGAATTTTTAATTTTTAATTTTTAATTTTTAATTTTTAATTTTTAATTTTTAATTTTTAATTTTTAATTTTTAATTTTTAATTTTTAATTTTTAATTTTTAATTTTTAATTTTGAATTTTGAATTTTTAATTTTTAATTTTTAATTTTTAATTTTTAATTTTTAATTTTGAATTTTTAATTTTTAATTTGTTATTTAATTTCATTTTTTGTGTGGCTTTTTTTGTACTGTGAATGTTGTTGTACAACTGTTATGTTCAGCCAGTAAAATATTACAACAAACGCGCTGGATTTTATGTTTTTTTTTGCATGTATCTTCATATATTTGTTCGTATTTAAGCACAGTGATGCCCGATTTAGCCCTTTTTAAATAACAACCTGGTGGTATTTGATTTCAACAGACAGACGGAGAGATGGGTAGACGGTCAACGCTATATCGACTCTAGCTGTGATAAGGTTCAGGAATATATATACTCTACTGGATCGGAAAATAGATTTTCGATGCGTTATAAACCAATATTACCCTCTGCCCTCGCGTATTATTATTTCGAATAGTTTAAAATCAGAATGTAAAGTCAAGTGCAAGAATAAGTCTGACCAGTCAAAATATCAGAAACAACAATTTTGTAATGAAACGTTATCTCTGCAAATTGCCTATATTCATCCGTCTTCCAATTGAAGGAACATATTAGGGGATTTCACCAAAAGCATTTTTTCGATCTTTGCAACTCTTAAAGTGGAATATTAATTCTAATGGCCCTCGATATTTGAACGAACGGAACATAATATGTTTTACTAGAACATTTCTGTCTGTTCCAAACACGTTCTCTTAAGCACCAAACTCCCTTTTTGCAGGTTGCAACTCTTATGCTGGCTACACATCAGGTAACGGTTGCTTCAATGTGTTGTAGCAACAGTGATACACACGTATCAACGGTTGCCTCAACCAACGAAATATCAAAACTTTTTGATATTTTTCGTTGGTTGATGCAACCGGTTGAAGCAACGGTTGCCTGGTGTATAGCCAGCATTAAAGTGGGATATAATTTTTTAGGTCAAAAAGGTTTTAATGTTTTTTTTTTTATTTTTTTTTTATTATTCTTAGGTGATTTATTTCCACAAAAACATATAAATGCCTTGACAAAAGTTCCAGCTTCCAAAAAAAATTATTTTCTTAACGATCACGTTGATGACCTATATATAAAATTCCAGAATTTTCAAAGTTTAAAGCTCAATAACTAGTGAATTTTTAGGGGCGTGCATTTATATCCACTAAATAGGTCTTTGAAATAATTTAAAAACGATCTGACTCTTGTCACTTAAGGATAAATATTATAAACAAAAAAAGAAATAAATAAAATAAAACGTTTCAGCCATTGCATTCACCTTAAGCATAAAATTTTATCAATATATGAAAATTTTGTGATCAAATTAATGATATTTCCTAGAGCTATCTAACGGATAGCTACCTCTCGAGTTATTAAAGTTTCAACTTAGGAAATACTGACTTTTTCTTTTTTTTTTATTTATTAACCAACACTCAGGGGATGCCCCCTACAGATGCAGTGCATTGTGTTGATCTCAGGATAATAGGCTATGGAAAGGAGGATTAACGGGTCATCAACGTAACATTTCAACTAATAATTTTTACTGCGAATTGATTAATCCAGTTCAACATTGATTTATCTATTTTAGTGAAAATAAATCACTTTTGAATAAAATTTTCAACTAAACTGAAATTGTAATCCTTTTGGCTCCTTTGCCTCCTTTGCCTCATGCTGTTTGCCACTTTATCCCTATGCTTCTTATATTTATGATGATCCCTTAATGTTCATATGTTCGTAAGCTGCTTTCAGCTGTTATCGTGCTGCCAGTGTTAGAAAACCATTTAAACAAATAAAATCTGTTTACACTTAAGTAGAAAATATATATATGAGAAGATTAAGTTAAGCTCCACATCTATGAACTTGCAGCATATGGAAGCAGCAACAATATTCATTTTAAAAGTGGATGGAAAATGAAAGAAAATCACTTATTACTTTTTTCTCTTCTCTTAACTTCTACACAGGAAAAGGAAGTTTTTGTAAGTTTATTGCACAACGAATTCGTTAACATTATTGTTCTGATTAACCCAATTCGCTGTTTAATTTTTTGTTCCCTCTGATTGCTATTTATTTTTCTCTCTTTAATGTACGTTTGCGGAGAAAGCATAAAGTATTTTTATAGAAAAAAAAAAAAAAAAAAAACACATTAACATTCTTAAATGATAGACACTTTGAGTGAATTTTGTTGTTCCCTCGTGGGGTAAATGCATTGTTTTGTATAATTCTCTTACCTTCTTGCAACTTTTAGCAACAATCAGAGCAACACTATGGGGGAGAAAACATCAGGCGACACCATTTACTGGCTTCAATTAAAGCCTTTCGTAGTTAATTGTAACCAAAGGACATAACATATAAATATATAGTTACGCTCATCACTAAATCACTAATTCGAAGAACGTGTAAAGCTGTACGTATAAAAAAAACGCAATATAGTAAAATGAGGAAACGCTAAATCGGAAAAAAGCTAAATTCGGCAAATAGTAAAACATAAAAAGCTTAAAATTTAAAAAAAAAGTAAATTCGCAATGAAATAAAATCGCAAAAACGTAAAAGCGCTAAAAAGTAAAATTACAAAAACTTAACATCACAAAAACACAAAATCGCTAAAACGTAAAATCGCAAAAAAAGTAACACCGCAGAAAACTAAATACGCGAAATTGCAAAAACGGAAAAACCGAAGAAGTAAAATCACAGAAAATTAAAATCGCAAGAACGTAAAATCGTAAAAAAGCCACTCAACGTAAAGTCGCAAAAAAGCAAAGTCGAAAAAACAAAACCGAAAAACGAAAATATGCAAAATGATAAAAGCGTAAAATCGCAACATCGTAAAAACGGTAATATCAAAAATTCGCAAAAATGCAAAATTTAAAAAAGGAAAATAGAAAAATCTCAAAAATACAACATTGTGAAATCACTAAAATACAAATACCAAAAAATCCTAAAAACGCTAAAAACATAAAAAATTACAAAAACGAAAAAATCACAAAATTTCAGAGTCACAAAATCGTCATAGAACAAACAAATTGGTCAAAATTTTTCCCCCTATTTGAAAGATGGCATTCGAATGGATCTCTAACTATTTCTAGGATTGCCAAGCAAAATTTGTATTATTTTTAGAATAGTTCACTATACAATATTAAAAGAAATGAATTTTTAATAAATACATATAAACTACAGTGTTTTTTATTTCTCAAACGGCGCCTTAGGAGCCTTACAACTAAATAGCATATAAATATCCAGATTACGCCTATTCGGAGCAGAAAACTTATTCAAAAATTTAATTTTCAATATCTAAGCTGCTGTTTGATTTGAAAATTAACTGATGGCCATGCAAATTGACATCGCTTTGATTACTCACAAAGAAATTTTAAGTTGGCATTTTATTGAAAAGAAACATTGATATAACATTAAATAAGATGTGTTCCAATTTGTTTTTGTTTAAAATTTAAATCTATTAAGCCTAGAAAAGAAGAGTACCAAAGAAGTAAAATATATGATATGCTTGGCATCCAAATATTTTTAAAAGTTGTAGCAGCAGCAATGAATTTAATATTGTTTGACATCGAATGAAAGTTATCCTTTATGGATCCTGTGAAACAGTTTAACTAGTGCTATGGATGTCATGATAGATCATTTCTTCTTATGAAAATTATTTTTGAATACTTTTGATGTCAAGTTATGAATTTGTAGTACCCGCTGTGAAAGTTATTTAGTACTCCTGTGAAGGTTATTTAAAATCCCATCCGAAGAAGTTCTTATAAAAAAGTTAATCTTTAAGATTGACTTCATTTTTTTTTTTTTGTTAGACAAAAAAAATTTAATAACCCTCCTTATTGATCGTTGCCCATTGTGTCATGGTTTCGCCATTCAACGTTTGTAAATGCTAATGACAGTTTCATTATGTTGTCGTTGGTTTTTCCTGTAAAATTGCTAAGTGTTGCTTATTTCGTTTTTTCTATTGGAATCCTGTATGGGTTTTCAGAATTTTTTCTAATAGATCTAAAAAACATTTCCCGTTAACTTAAAAAAAAAAATGTATATTTCAATAGATGATGTCACTGTATTACTGTTGGTCATTCGCTTTAGTTATATTTCCTTTTATAAGGACTAACATGTATGAGCCATTCCTTTTTCTGAAAATATTTATATATGAAAATTTATAAATTGATTCTCTGAAAGCAAACGGTTTCATCGGCTCGAAAGCTTCCAAGGTTCAAGTTATATTGCCTCTGTCGCAAATGCGGAATTCAAATTAATTTCAAACAACAATGAATGGGGACTTACCAAATTTATTGTCGTTGGATCCACTGCACTGTAGCAAAAGAATTTCTGTTACAAGCAGAATAAGAAAGAAAACAAAAATAATAACCTTGATCTTGAAATTATTTTCAAGTTCAAGTATGTACATATAAACAACACCTTATATGGTAATATGTTGATGGCATTTTTTTTGGCAAACTGATTTATGGCGTATTTTTTCCCTTCATTGTGTTGTATGAAATCATGAACACATTCATATGCAATCATGCTGGTCAAACCACGTATTTTCTTGTATTGATCTCACTTGCTCTCATGGTCATATATGAGTGGGAGTGTTATAAATACTAGAGAATATTATGAATGCATATGAATGTTCTCAATGAATTGGTGGTGATTTTGTTTTTTTAATAAACAGGTTTTTATCTGGAGATGAATGAATGAAGATGAGAAGGTTAATGTAATAAAGTTAAATTTAAATCGAGGAGTTGAATTCGGACAATGAAAAGAAACGGTTGAAGATAACCTTTAAGTATAAAATAAAGAAATTAAAATGTAGTGAAAGTAAAAGGTTGAGGAAAAACCTCTTAAAATTAAAAATGTAGATTAAGTGAAAATTTAAAATGTAGTAATGTTAAAAAAAAAAAAAAATTATAAATATTTAAGAATTAAAGAAAGAAAGAAAGTTTAAAGAAATTTAAAATTAAAATTAGTGACATTAGGAGTTGAAATTTGATAGCAGAATGTAAAGGTTGAGGAAAAACCCTCTTAAGAATTAAGATTAAAAATGTAGTTTAAGAAATCAAGTAAAGTGTTAAAATAAGCCCTAAGATTTAAGAAATTTAAAATTAAAAAAAAAAAAAAAAAACATTAAAGTGAAAGTTTGCGAAAAAAAAATAAGATAAAAAAAAATATTTTAAGACTTGAAAAATTAAAATAAAAGATATAAAAGTAAAGTTAAGTTTAATAAATTAAAAAAAGAGACTAATGTTAAGAAAAGAACCGAATGTTTAAAAAAATAAATAATTGAAAAATAAAATAAAATTAAAAAGGGAGTGGAAGTTTTGTTTTTGAAAAGAAAGGTTGAAGCAAAACCTGAAAACTTAAAATTAAAATGTAGTTTTAATTTAATTTTAAAGAAATAAGAAAAGACATAAAAAAAAAGATTTAAATTTAAAATAAAGTAACGTGAAATTAAAATTAAATTAAAGTAAAATTAAGATAAAAAAAAATTAAAGTTTAAGAAAGTTTAAAGAAATATAAAATTAAACTTAAGAACAGAAAATAAGTTAAGTTTAATAAATTAACAAAAAAAAAGAACAAAAATTTTACAGACACCGCAACATAAATATTAATTTGTGTAAACGCAACCTAGAAAAGAACAAAACACTGCGGAACAAAAAAAAAAAAAATAATTTTTAATAAAAACAGAATTAAAAGTTTAATAAATTTAAATGAAGGGAGTTTTTAAATAAATGTAAAAAAAAAGAACTTAATTGCAGTAGTTAAACTTTGTGAAAGAGCATGAATTCAAAGAACACAAAATGGCAGACAAACCAAAACGTCCTCTATCCGGATATATGATCTGGCTTAACTCTGTCCGTGAAGACTTAAAGAAGGAAAACCCCGGCCTCTGGCAACAACAACAATAAGTCGGTAATTTTGATTTTTACATACAAATAATTTTCTACATTTAAATTAAAAATAAAAATTTTATAAAATATAAATAATTTGCTAAGACTAAAAAAAAAATTGTACTAAATTTGCTAAATATAAAATGTTTTAAAATATAAAATCAAATAATATTTTCCTACATTAAGAAATGTTCCAAAATATAAAATTAAACTAAACATTTTACTACATTAAGAAATTTTTTTCTAATTATAAATTTAAACTAAATATCAAATATTTTTTTTTGCTAAAATTAAAATTGTACTAGAATTAAAATCTTTCTACTATTAAAAATTTTTCCTAAAAATTAAGAAATTTTCCCAAAATTAAAAAAAAAAATTGTCCTAGAATTAAACTTTTCCTAAATCTTACTAATTATGGTATAAAATTAAATAAAAAAAAAAAAAAGAGAAAAAAAAAGGAAAACAAAAATTTTCTAAGATTCATCTAACTATAAATAGAATTTTTTCTAAAGATTTTTCTAATTAGAATTTAAAAATTTTCTATATATGAAATTTTTCTAATTAAAACAAATTTTTGTAAGTAAAAATTAGCTAAATATCAAATATTCTAAATATAAAAATTTACCTAAATACAAAATTTATCTAAAATTACATAAAAGTCTCCTAATTATAAGATTTAAATTAAAATTTTCCTAATTCTACACTTAAGCTGAAATTAAAATTAAGCTAAAATTAAAAATTTTCCTAAATTTAAAATTTCCCTAAATTTAAAATTTTCCTAAAACAGAATTTTGCTAAAATTTAAAAATTCTTCTTAAATTAAAAATTAAGCTAAAATTAAAAATTTTCCAAAATTTAAAATTTCCCTAAATTTAAAATTTTCCTAAAACAGAATTTTGCTAAAATTTAAAAATTCTTCTAAAATTAAAACTGAGCTATATTTAAAAATTTTCCTAAAATTAAAATTTCCCTAAAATTAAAATTTGGCTACATATAAAATTTTGCTAAAATATATTTAAAACAAGTAAGAGTGTTAAATTCGGCTGTGCCGAATCTTTGATACCCTCCACCTCGGTTTGAGTCTTGATAATAAATGTAAATGAAAAAGTAAACAATTTGTTAAACTTAATACCAAATTATTTCAGCAAATTCTTTGGGTTGGTTTTCTTCTTTTCTATTATTTCGGATATATTTCGGTGTTTGCTTTTTGGTCATCGTGGTTGCTGATCGGCATGCATTTTGGTTATATACCTATATGCATGCGTTTCCGGTTATATGACATAACTTCTCGTTTAATTTAGTTTTTGCTAATTAAATAGCTCGCCCTAACCTCCATTGCAAAGGTAATGGTTGTGTAGAGTGGCTATATGCATTAAATCGTGCTAATTGGAGATGGCTGTATAGTTTCTTTTAACTGGTCAAATATTTCTTCATTGTGGCCATATAGGTCGGATGGAGTAACAAAATAATAACCAAAAAAAAAAGCTCTCTCAACTTTTTTTTAAAATATTGCCATATTTTGAAAACATAGAGAATAAATTTATAATAATAAATAATCAAATTAGGGATGAAAAACGCAAAAAACGAAAAGTCCCAAACATTTTAAATAAAATAATTTAATGTTATCTTTATTTTCTGAAAAACTTCAAATTTTCATCCAAAAAAAATTGTGAAAATTTATATATAAAAAATAACATTCTCATAAAATTACGTTTACTTATGTAACAATTTTTATGTTAGCAATTCTTAAATATCATTTGAAGTTTTCTTAAATTCATTGAATTTAAATTAATATCGACAAATCTGTTTTTCTATTTATTTAAATTGTAAAGGAGTGGCATCTCTGTCAAAATAAGCGAAAAACACAAAGAATAGAAAAAAACAAATTACTTCGTGTTTGACAGGATGATTTTATGTTTATGTTTAATATCTTTATTTTTTTTACTAATATTTCTGTTTATTTATTTGAAAATGAAATAATGAATTGAATATGCTATTTAATTTTTTTATTTATATAAAAAAGTGTTTTAATTAAAGCAAAATATTTTCACTATTTCATGATTTTAATTTATGTATGACGACATTTCACCTAAAAATTTAAGTTTTTATCGATTGGATAAAACACACAAAAATGGTTGTCGTTTAGATAACAACAACAGCTGACTTTAACAATAGCGAATATCGTTTCAAAATTTTACTGATCATTTTGCAATTTTCTTTTTTTTTACAATTCGACTATCGTTAAAAGAAGTTACTGAATCGCGGTACTGAAAAGTTATTAATATCTCCTGAATGGCAATATTTTTTTTAAATGTAAACATTTTTAAATGTAAAGATATTTCTAAATTTAAAATAATTATTTCCGACGTTTTGATATGATTTTCTGAAACTCAATTAATATTTTCTAATTTATAATTGGAAATTTTATTTTCAGTTTTTATTATAATTGATATTTTCTTAAATTTGAATGGAAAATTTAAAAAGTGAAATTTTGTATTTATGTGAATAATAATGCTTTATTAATTATAAACAATTTTTAAAAATTAGATGTAATCGCAATCAGATATTTTATAGGTAAAGCAGAATAATAATTCTATATAACTATGTAGAACTGTTTTGTAAGCAAAAAACTCATTGACGAACTCGGTAACTCTATTTTGTAAAGACAACAAAAAGTTAACCCCCCAATCTCACATCACACTGAAATTCTAAAATCGTTGTGTACGTATTATCAACGAAAAATTGTTCGAATTAGTCGAATCCATCGCCATTAAATTTTATGCTCAAACATCTGACTGCAATCTCATTTTTAAAATGTTGTCGAAGCGTAAACTTGAAAAAATTTGTATACTTCTCTCTCTTATTTTATTTTAAGTAGAGTTACTAAGTTTATTATACAGGCACATGTTTGAGGGAAAATGTTTACATTTATTATTATTAGTATTATTTTAATAATAGTTAATAATATTTATGCTCTATAATTAACAAACGTTTTTGTATGCGCATTTCAAAAAATAAATCATTATAATAGATTTAACAAGTTAAAACTTTAATTACAATTTTACAGGATCCAGTAAATTTGCATTAAATTTATAACAGGGTAACATTAATCATCGTTATGGTGCTATTACACGAAATGTTTTTTACATATGTACTGTCACTTTTTTTATCCATATGAAATTCCTCATGTCTGTCATAATTGTCTTTTACATACGATTCATAATTTTTGCTTCACACGTGTATATGAATTTCCGTATGACTTAACCTCTAAATGTAAACAACAGCTGATTTAATTTGTGAATTTACAAAAATGAATTGTTAAAAAAAAATATATATTTTTTAATTGTTAATTAATACTAAACAATTTATTTTTCTTTCAATATTAATCTTTAAAATTTACTCTGTTTTTCTTTCGCCACAAGCAGTGTTGTATTTTCACATGTTTGTCATGCAAAAATAGAACCTGTTCTAATTGAAAAATGTACGTGACTTTCCTCATGTATTGTACATAAACAATGTTTCATATGTATCACACGATGTGTACTACTTTTGTTGTGGGAAAATTTGACAGTACATATGTAAAAAACACATCATGTAATAGCACCTTTAGTGTCTGCCACTATTCGCACGAAAAATTTGGTGCCATTAGTGTGACCACTGCGGAAAATGTGTGTGTATTAGTAAAAAAAAATGTGAGTGTATTGAGTTTTTCGAACTTGCAGTGTGATGTGAGATTGGTGGGTAATATGCCAAACTTATGTTCATATTTGTAACAGAATAATGAAAAAACGTATGAAATAAAAGACCAACCCGTGTATACTCTTAACATTGTTCTGTATGATATCTAGTTGAAAATATTAACATTCATGTTAAAATAGAAATAACTATTGCAAAGCTAATTAGAACAAACAAAAATTATGGCGGCATCTACTGTGGCATAGTCACGCTGAGCAAAATGAAGTGACACTCTGTTAATACAAAAGAAATGTATTTTCCCCACAACAAAATACTGCAGAATTTTATGTAAATAAAATAACCGATTTATTTCTAACATGCAGTTACTATCAATATACATACATACATATATATAATATATGTACATTATTTGTATTATTTAATATGTGTATGTATGTATATTTAAATATTACACACAAAAAATACAACATCAAACGTTATTTTTGTGTTTTTCTCTTTAAATAAATTAATACATAAATTTTTTTTGCTAAATTTACATTTGGGCAATTCACAACAGGTGTTGTATATTGTATGTTGTATTGAAATACACAATACAATCATTTGTTGTGAACACTCAGTTGTATTTTCATATTGTAAAACGCTTTCTTTAGTAATTTTCGATCCAACGAGGAAAGATCGCTTCGTCGCTTCTGCTATTTTGTATAAGAGAAAACACTTGTCAGTGTTTGCTTTTTGGTCGTGAGATATACCCTGGAGTTTTAGTTACGTACCTCTTGCATTTTAATTTATAATGAAAAAAAAAAAAATTTTTAAATGTTTTGGTTGGTACTGAAAGAGAAAATACATACTAAAAATATAAACATTAATTTTTATATAAATAAACTTATCGATGTATTTGCGTTATTTGCATTATTTGCCATATTTTATTTTATAATTATTTATGCTGATAATATTCTATGTATTTGTTTTCTCTTTTTCATAAAAACTGGCATTCACTTGGAACTGATATGTTATGATACAATATACAACATTTACAAAACATAGCAAATGAAGTTGGATCGTGTATCAGATTTTTCAGTGAAAATTACCAACAACAATTTTACACTATTGTAAAGTGATACACGATACAAGAGATACAACGATACATTACCCATTGTGAATTGCCCAATTGTTTTTTTTATTAACAACTAGGTATTTTAGCATTATTTGCTTTAGATGTTGGTGAATTTTTACTCCCTTTGTATTAACTCGTAGTGTCTGCTTGTCGAAAAAATTTTGGATCGATTTTAACCACTTTCCCGTGACTCAATCGATCTGAAATTTTGCAGGCAGGCTTGTGGCAATGACAGAAATGATCTAACATATTTTTTTAGTGATGCCAAAACAATGGAAACTTTTAAATTTTTCTACCAGAGTTGATAAAAAAATGTACAAAGGGTTTGTTTTTGTTATATTATTACCATAACGACCACAAAAACAACAAGTCCAGCTATGAAAACAATGCAAAATTTAGAATAACAACAAGAAAAATATAGAAATATCATGTTTTTCATTTTTTTTTTACTTTTTCAGAGATTTCCCTGGACCTGTTCCACCGATTTTAATGATTTTTGAAGTAGAAATCTTTCCATGAATTTGGTGAATCATTCTCACTAAAAATGATCACTGTAGCTGCACTATTGAGGGCGTGATCGTGACAAGAACAACATAGAAAATTATTTTTTTTTTCAAGACTTTTTTAGTTCTTCATTCAAATCTCGGGCCCTAATCGACCGATTTGGACGATTTTAAATTGCAAACTTCTCATGATGTTAGTGAATCATTTTTATGTCAACGAGTACCCTAGCTGCCGGATTGATGCCGTCGTCGTGATTTCCACAGACGGACAGACGGACATCGCTATATCAACTCCGGTTGTTATAAGGATCACAAATATATAAATTTTATGGGGTCCAAAATTTTTTTTCTAATTATTACAAACGGAATGACAAACTGGAGTGGAGGGTATAACAACTCTACAACAGCAACAATGACAGTCATATGTTTTTCAAATAGGAAAAAACTGTTTATGTGTTAGTTTCGGTCATTCCCCAGTATGCATTGAAATATTATTTCTCCAATGTTGGAGAAAAGTTAAGTTCTTAAATTGATGTCAAATGTAATTCTCAACTTGGGTTGAACAATTTTTCTCCTTGTTTGCTTTCAACTTGACATCAGGTTGAGACTTAACATTTTTTCCAATCTTTGAGAAACATTTTTACTCTCAATTGGATATCCATTTTTTCAACTTGAATACGATTTGTGTTAAGTCTGAGATATTATTTAAATATGTCATAAATAATAAATTAAATTAAAAAATGCCAAAAAAGTACAAATAAATCATTGATATATTTTTAATTATTTCTGCTTTTTGTCGAATTTTTCAAAAAATGTACAACTAATTAATTCATTTATTTTTAATTCTAGATTTTAAAAAATGTACATAATATGTACATTTAATGTTAAATATGTACATAGTAATGTTAAATATATAATGAAATTAAATTGAAACATTAAAATAAGTACATTGTTTTCATTTCTAAAATTAGTATAATATTTTTTAATATGGCAATTCCGTACCTTCCATTTGATACCGATTGGAAATATTTCTTTGCTATCAAGTTGAGAATCAAAAATTTCTCAATTTGATAACTATGAAAATCGCCATATAAAAATGTGCCTTTTAAGTTGAGAAGACTATATTCGAACTATTGAGGGCATTTGAGAATTAACGCTGGAGATTTGAGAAATGTATTTGATCTCAAATGCACCTCAAGTTGATAGCAAACAAAAATGTTTATTGGGACATTTATTGTAGGGTCGTTTGCACACACACAAAAAATAGAAAATAAATTGTCAATAAGCAAAGCAAGTGGCTTCGAAATTCGATGATGCCAGTTAATCATTTTTTGTTCACGCGGAATTTATAATTGGAGGAATTTTTTTCTCGAGAAATGTATTTTCCGTGAGAAAGAAATTCCTTGAGAATATTCATAATTGGGATGAATAACTTTTAATTGGAACTTTTTAGTCAGAATAAATCATAATTCTAGTTAGATATTGGTTAATATTTAATAAAAAAAAATATTGTGGTGGCATCTACGCAATTATTGAGGCAGTCACGGAAAAATTAAATGCAAGTCTGTTTTTTTTAATATAACAAAAATGGATTTTCCCTTTAACAAAATATGGCAGAATTCTTTATAAATGAAATGCAAAATAGAAAATCAATTTTGTGCTAATTCTTAACAAAATTAATAAAATATATATATATGTATTATTATATTTATTAAAGGTGCTATTACATGATGTGTTTTTTACATATGTACTGTCAAATTTTCCCACAACAAAAGTTGTAAACATCGTGTGATACATATAAAACATTGTTTATGTACAATACATGAGAAAAGTCACATGTACATTTTTCAATTAGAACAGGTTCTATTTTTGCATGACAAACAAGTGAAAATACAACACTGCTTGTGGCGAAAGAAAAACAGAGTACATTTTAAAGATTAATATTGAAAGAAAAATAAATTGTTTAGTATTAATTAACAATTAAAAAATACATAACCTTTTTTTTAACAAAAAATTTTTGTAAATTCACAAATTAAATCAGCTGTTGTTTACATTTAGAGGTTATGTCATACGGAAATACATACGCACGTGTGATAGCAAAAATTATGAATCGTATGTAAGAAGACAATTTTGACAGACATGAAGAATTTCATATGGATAAAAAAGTGACAGTACATATGTAAAAAACATTTCGTGTAATAGCACCTTAATATTTGTAATTTTATTTGACACAATTTCACACACAGTTTTACAGATCAACTGTTTTCAACTGATTTAGTAGTTTTCTGTTTTTGAAACAGTAGTGCCAATTTGTAACATTTTGTGATGTAATGAAAATCGCAGAATAATAAGTTAATACACAATAAAAAATATTAAATTTTTAAGTTTTATATACATATTGCAATAAAAAAAACTTTGGTAAATTTACATTGAAGATGGTCAGAAATGAATGAGAAAAATATATAGACATTTTAGAAAAGCACATTTAATGTTAAACTTTATGCACAAAATATATGGGTTTTTGTTGTTTCGAATTTAACTGTGGCTCTAAGTGAAAAGTTTTAGACCGATCGTATATTACATCTTGAGGATCCTCACCTAATATTTTCAAATATTTTAAATTCTTTTTAACTCATTTAACCTCATTACGAAAATAGTAAAACAGTAAATATGGAAAATCCACGCACCTCAAAAAATTGTTTTCTATGAAATAAATTAAAGACATTTCATATTATACAATTTTCTTTCAAAAATGTATCAATTATTGCAAATTTGAAATTTGACATATAGTATTTGTACATATATTTGTATAGATTTCGCAGTATGAAAAGAACTATTATTTCTTTATTTAGAATATATGTAAGTATTGCTCGCAAAAAAATGCAACATCATGAATGAAACACATAGACGACTGCTGGCAGCAGCATTTGTAGTCGTATAGTCAGCTACTTGATTTTTCTGAATACGACAGCAACATATAATACAAATGCATTTTTATTTAAATATACAATTACTTTTACTTATTTAAAATGCATTAGTACAACGTAAAAATAAATAAATTAGTTTAACGCCTTTTGATTATTAATGGAATTATAGCCTTTCATTTTGCGATTTTTTTTTTAAACAAAATAAAATATTTCATAGCACTAACTTCTTTTACATATTTTGTTATATTGTCAACACTATTTTTGTTTTGTAGCCAACAAAACACACTTGCAGTTTTTTTTTTATTTGAAGAACATATGACTGCCATTGTTGATGTTGTAGAGTTGTTTTTTTTTTTGATTTTGTTTCGTTAACTCTTTTGTATTAAAGCACCTCCAATATATGTATCCATTTTAGTTTGCAAATTCAGTATATTTATAATTTATTACTTACAGCAAAAAATAATAGAAACAATTTTATCAGTTATGCTTACGAAACTATATAAATAGACTTGAAGTTGGCTCCAAAAGCAGTAGCCTGTGTAAAGAACAAGTTAGCGACATGTAACTGTTACGTAACGTGTCAGCCTTTTTTTCACATGAAAAGTATTGGGACGTTCCGGTTACGTTCGGTAACTGTTTTAAATGATTTTCATGTAAAAAAAAAAACAACTGACTCGTTACGGTTACGGTTAGAAAACAATGACCTTTTATATGTATTATAATGCTATGAATGCATTTATTTTTATTTTATTTTATTTATATATTCTTTTTTTTTTTGTATTGTATATTATTTTTTTTTATTATTATTACTATTTCATTTAATTATTTTTTTCTTTAAATAAATTAATACATAAAAATTTGTTTTTTAAATTATTGGTGAACTTTTACTCCCTTTATTTACTGCCTTTATATTAACTGGTAGTGTCTGCTTGTCGACAAAATTTTGGATCGATTTTTAGCCCCTTTCCCGTGAGCCAATCGATCTGAAATTTTGCATGCAGGCTCGTGGCAATGACAGAAATGATCTAACAAATTTTTTTAGTGATGCCAAAACAATGGAAACTTTTAAAATTTTCTACCAGAGTTCACAAAAAAATGTACAAAGGGTTTGTTTTTATTATATTATTACCACAACGACCACAAAAACAACAAGTCCAGCTATGACAACAATGCAACATTTAGAATAACAACAGGAACAATATGGAAACATCATGTTTTTCATTTTTTTTTTAATTTTTCATAGATTTACCTGGACCTGTTCCACCGATTTTAATGATTTTTGAAGTAGAAATCTTCCCATGAATTTGGTGAATCATTCTCACTAAAAATTATCACCCTAGCTATCCTATTGAGGGCGTGATCGTGACAAGAACAACATAGAAAATTATATTTTTTCAAGACTTTTTTTAGTTCTTCATTCAAATCTCGGGCCCTAACCGACCGATTTGGACGATTTTAAATAGCAAACTTTTCAGGATGTTAATGAATCATTTTTTATGCCAACGAGCATCCTAGCTGCCCGATTGATGCCGTCATCGTGATTTCCACAGACGGACAGACGGACAGACGGACAGACGGACAGACGGACAGACGGACAGACGGACATCGCTATATCAACT
Source organism: Cordilura impudica (assembly GCA_963682025.1). Classification (NCBI taxonomy): domain Eukaryota; kingdom Metazoa; phylum Arthropoda; class Insecta; order Diptera; family Scathophagidae; genus Cordilura; species Cordilura impudica. The sequence continues at coordinate 25,887 of CAVMKG010000574.1, forward strand.
CCGGTTGTTATAACGATCACAAATATATATATTTTATGGGGTCCAAATTTTTTTTTCTAATTATTACAAACGGAATGACAAACTTATATATACCCTCTGCACACTGGAGTGGAGGGTATAAACAAATTACTTCGTGTTTGACAGGATGATTTTATGTTTATGTTTAATATCTTTATTTTTTTTCCTAATATTTCTGTTTATTTATTTGAAAATGAAATAATGAATTGAATATGCTATTTAATTTTTTTATTTATATAAAAAAGTTTTTTAATTAAAGCAAAATATTTTCACTATTTCATGATTTTTATTTATGTATGACGACATTTCAACCTAAAAATTTAAGTTTTTATCGATTGGATAAACAACACAAAAATGGTTGTCCTTTAGATAACAACAACAGCTGACTTTAAAAATAGCGAATATCGTTTCAAAATTTTACTGATAATTTTGCAATTTTCTTTTTTTTTTACAATTCGACTATCGTTAAAAGAAGTTACTGAATCGCGGTACTGAAAAGTTATTAATATCTCCTGAATGGCAATATTTTTTTTAAATGTAAACATTTTTATATGTAAAGATATTTCTAAATTTAAAATTATTATTTCCGACGTTTTGATATGATTTTCTGAAACTCAATTAATATTTTCTAATTTATAATTGGAAATTTTATTTTCAGTTTAAAAAGTGAAATTTTGTATTTATGTGAATAATAATGCTTTATTAATTATAAACAATTTTTAAAAATTAGATGTAATCGCAATCAGATATTTTATAGGTAAAGCAGAATAATAATTCTATATAACTATGTAGAACTGTTTTGTAAGCAAAAAACTCATTGACGAACTCGGTAACTCTATTTTGTAAAGACAACAAAAAGTTAACCCCCCAATCTCACATCACACTGAAATTGTAAAATCGTTGTGTACGTATTATCAACGAAAAATTGTTCGAATTAGTCGAATCCATCGCCATTAAATTTTATGCTCAAACATCTGACTGCAATCTCATTTTTAAAATGTTGTCGAAGCGTAAACTTGAAAAAATTTGTATACTTCTCTCTCTTATTTTATTTTAAGTAGAGTTACCAAGTTTATTATACAGGCACATGTTTGAGGGAAAATGTTTACATTTATTATTATTAGTATTATTTTAATAATAGTTAATAATATTTATGCTCTATAATTAACAAACTTGCGTTTTTGTATGCGCATTTCAAAAAATAAATCATTATAATAGATTTAACAAGTTAAAACTTTAATTACAATTTTACAGAATCCAGTAAATTTGCATTAAATTTATAACAGGGTAACATTAATCATCGTTAGTGTCTGCCACTATTCGCACGAAAAATTTGGTGCCATTAGTGTGACCACTGCGGAAAATGTGTGTGTATTAGTAAAAAAAAATGTGAGTGTATTGAGTTTTTCGAACTTGCAGTGTGATGTGAGATTGGTGGGTAATATGCAAAACTTATGTTCATATTTGTAAAAGAATAATGAAAAAACGTATGAAATAAAAGACCAACCCGTGTATACTCTTAACATTGTTCTGTATGATATCTAGTTGAAAATATTAACATTCATGTTAAAATAGAAAAAACTATTGCAAAGCTAATTAGAACAAACAAAAATTATGCCGGCATCTACTGTGGCATAGTCACGCTGAGCAAAATGAAGTGACACTCTGTTAATACAAAAGAAATGTATTTTCCCCACAACAAAATACTGCAGAATTTTATGTAAATAAAATAACCGATTTATTTCTAACATGCAGTTACTATGAATATACATACATACATATATATAATATATGTACATTATTTGTATTATTTAATATGTGTATGTATGTATATTTAAATATTACACACAAAAAATACAACATCAAACGTTATTTTTGTGTTTTTCTCTTTAAATAAATTAATACATAAATTTTTTTGCTAAATTTACATTTGGGCAATTCACAACAGGTGTTGTATATTGTATGTTGTATTGAAATACACAATACAATCATTTGTTGTGAACACTCAGTTGTATTTTCATATTGTAAAACGCTTTCTTTAGTAATTTTCGATCCAACGAGGAAAGATCGCTTCGTCGCTTCTGCTATTTTGTATAAGAGAAAACACTTGTCAGTGTTTGCTTTTTGGTCGTGAGATATACCCTGGAGTTTTAGTTACGTACCTCTTGCATTTTAATTTATAATGAAAAAAAAAATGTTAAATGTTTTGGTTGGTACTGAAAGAGAAAATACATACTAAAAATATAAACATTAATTTTTATATAAATAAACTTATCGATGTATTTGCGTTATTTGCATTATTTGCCATATTTTATTTTATAATTATTTATGCTGATAATATTCTATGTATTTGTTTTTTCTTTTTCATAAAAACTGGCATTCACTTGGAACTGATATGTTATGATACAATATACAACATTTACTAAACATAGCAAATGAAGTTGGATCGTGTATCAGATTTTTCAGTGAAAATTATCAACAACAGTTTTACACTATTGTAAAGTGATACACGATACAGGAGAAAAAACGATACATTACCCATTGTGAATTGCCCAATTGTTTTTTTTTTATTAACAACTAGGTATTTTAGCATTATTTGCTTTAGATGTTGGTGAATTTTTACTCCCTTTATATTAACTCGTAGTGTCTGCTTGTCGAAAAAATTTTGGATCGATTTTAACCACTTTCCCGTGACCCAATCGATCTGAAATTTTGCAGGCAGGCTTGTGGCAACGACAGAAATGATCTAACATATTTTTTTAGTGATGCCAAAACAATGGAAACTTTAAAATTTTTCTACCAGAGTTGATAAAAAAATGTACAAAGGGTTTGTTTTTGTTATATTATTACCATAACGACCACAAAAACAACAAGTCCAGCTATGAAAACAATGCAACATTTAGAATAACAACAAGAACAATATAGAAATATCATGTTTTTCATTTTTTTTTTACTTTTTCAGAGATTTCCCTGGACCTGTTCCACCGATTTTAATGATTTTTGAAGTAGAAATCTTTCCATGAATTTGGTGAATCATTCTCACTAAAAATGATCACTGTAGCTGCACTATTGAGGGCGTGATCGTGACAAGAACAACATAGAAAATTATTTTTTTTTCAAGACTTTTTTAGTTCTTCATTCAAATCTCGGGCCCTAATCGACCGATTTGGACGATTTTAAATAGCAAACTTCTCAGGATGTTAGTGAATCATTCTTATGTCAACGAGTACCCTAGCTGCCGGATTGATGCCGTCATCGTGATTTCCACAGACGGACAGACGGACATCGCTATATCAACTCCGGTTGTTATAAGGATCACAAATATATAAATTTTATGGGGTCCAAAATTTTTTTTCTAATTATTACAAACGGAATGACAAACTTATATATACCCTCTGCACACTGGAGTGGAGGGTATAACAACTCTACAACAGCAACAATGACAGTCATATGTTTTTCAAATAGGAAAAAACTGTTTATGTGTTAGTTTCGGTCATTCCCCAGTATGCATTGAAATATTATTTCTCCAATGTTGGAGAAAAGTTAAGTTCTTAAATTGATGTCAAATGTAATTCTCAACTTGGGTTGAACAATTTTTCTCCTTGTTTGCTTTCAACTTGACATCAAGTTGAGATTTAACATTTTTTCCAATCTTTGAGAAACATTTTTACTCTCAATTGGATATCCAACACTTTTCTCCACTTGAGACAAACATTTTTTCAACTTGAATACGATTTGTGTTAAGTCTGAGATATTATTTAAATATGTCATAAATAATAAATTAAATTAAAAAATGCCAAAAAAGTACAAATAAATCATTGATATATTTTTAATTATTTTTGCTTTTTGTCGAATTTTTCAAAAAATGTACAACTAATTAATTCATTTATTTTTAATTCTAGATTTTAAAAAATGTACATAATATGTACATTTAATGTTAAATATGTACATAGTAATGTTAAATATATAATGAAATTAAATTGAAACATTAAAAAAAGTACATTGTTTTCATTTCTAAAATTAGTATAATATTTTTTAATATGGCAATTCCGTACCTTCCATTTGATACCGATTGGAAATATTTCTTTGCTATCAAGTTGAGAATCACAAATTTCTCAATTTGATAACTATGAAAATCGCCATATAAAAAATGTGCCTTTTAAGTTGAGAAGACTATATTCGAACTATTGAGGGCATTTGAGAATTAACGTTGGAGATTTGAGAAATGTATTTGATCTCAAATGCACCTCAAGTTGATAGCAAACAAAAATGTTTATTGGGACATTTATTGTAGGGTCGTTTGCACACACACAAAAAATAGAAAATAAATTGTCAATAAAGGTGCTATTACACGATGTGTTTTTTACATATGTACTGTCACTTTTTTTTATCCATATGAAATTCCTCATGTCTGTCAAAATTGTCTTTTACATACGATTCATAATTTTTGCTATCACACGTGCATATGTATTTACGTATGACATAAGCTCTAAATGTAAACAACAGCTGATTTAATTTGTGAATTTACAAAAATTTATTGTTAAAAAAAAGTTATATATTTTTTAATTGTTAATTAATATTAAACAATTTATTTTTCTTTCAATATTAATCTTCATAATTTACTCTGTTTTTCTTTCGCCACAATCAGTGTTGTATTCTCATATGATTGTCATACAAAAATAGAACCTGCTCTAATTGAAAAATGTACATGTGCCTTTCCTCATGTATTGTACATAAACAATGTTTCATATGTATCACACGATGTGTACAACTTTTGTTGTGGGAAAATTTGACAGTACATATGTAAAAAACACATCATGTAATAGCACCTTAAGCAAAGCAAGTGGCTTCGAAATTCGATGATGCCAGTTAATCATTTTTTGTTCACGCGGAATTTATAATTGGAGGAATTTTTTTCTCGAGAAATGTATTTTCCGTGAGAAAGAAATTCCTTGAGAATATTCATAATTGGGATGAATAACTTTTAATTGGAACTTTTTAGTCGGAATAAATCATAATTCTAGTTAGATATTGGTTAATATTTAATTAGAAAAAATATTGTGGTGGCATCTACGCAATTATTGAGGCAGTCACGGAAAAATTAAATGCAAGTCTGTTTTTTTTAATATAACAAAAATGGATTTTCCCTTTAACAAAATATGGCAGAATTCTTTATAAATGAAATGCAAAATGGAAAATCAATTTTGTGCTAATTCTTAACAAAATTAATAAAATATATATATGTATTATTATATTTATTAATATTTGTAATTTTATTTGACACAATTTCACACACAGTTTTACAGATCAACTGTTTTAATTAGAAAAAATATTGTGGTGGCATCTACGCAATTATTGAGGCAGTCACGGAACAATTAAATGCAAGTCTGTTTTTTTTAATATAACAAAAATGGATTTTCCCTTTAACAAAATATGGCAGAATTCTTTATAAATGAAATGCAAAATGGAAAATCAATTTTGTGCTAATTCTTAACAAAATTAATAATATATATATATATATATATATGTATTATTATATTTATTAATATTTGTAATTTTATTTGACACAATTTCACACACAGTTTTACAGATCAACTGTTTTCAACTGATTTAGAAGTTTTCTGTTTTTGAAACAGTAGTGCCAATTTGTAACATTTTGTGATGTAATGAAAATCGCAGAATAATAAGTTAATACACAATAAAAAATATTAAATTTTTAAGTTTTATATACATATTGCAATAAAAAAAACTTTGGTAAATTTACATTGAAGATGGTCAGAAATGAATGAGAAAAAAATATATAGACATTTTAGAAAAGCACATTTAATGTTAAACTTTATGCACAAAATAACGGGTGATTTTTTTGAGGTTAGGATTTTCATGCATTAGTATTTGACAGATCACGTGGGATTTCAGACATGGTGTCAAAGAGAAAGATGCTCAGTATGCTTTGACATTTCATCATGAATAGACTTACTAACGAGCAACGCTTGCAAATCATTGAATTTTATTACCAAAATCAGTGTTCGGTTCGAAATGTGTTTCGCGCTTTACGTCCGATTTATGGTCTACATAATCGACCAAGTGAGCAAACAATTAATGCGATTGTGACCAAGTTTCGCACTCAGTTTACTTTATTGGACATTAAACCAACCACACGAATGCGTACAGTGCGTACAGAAGAGAATATTGCGTCTGTTTCTGAGAGTGTTACTGAAGACCGTGAAATGTCGATTCGTCGCCGTTCGCAGCAATTGGGTTTGTGTTATTCGACCACATGGAAGATTTTACGCAAAGATCTTGGTGTAAAACCGTATAAAATACAGCTCGTGCAAGAACTGAAGCCGAACGATCTGCCACAACGTCTAATTTTCAGTGAATGGGCCCTAGAAAAGTTGGCAGAAAATCCGCTTTTTTATCGACAAATTTTGTTCAGCGATGAGGCTCATTTCTGGTTGAATGGCTTCGTAAATAAGCAAAATTGCCGTATTTGGAGTGAAGAGCAACCAGAAGCCGTTCAAGAACTGCCCATGCATCCCGAAAAATGCACTGTTTGGTGTGGTTTGTACGCTGGTGGAATCATTGGACCGTATTTTTTCAAAGATGCTGTTGGACGCAACGTTACGGTGAATGGCGATCGCTATCGTTCGATGCTAACAAACTTTTTGTTGCCAAAAATGGAAGAACTGAACTTGGTTGACATGTGGTTTCAACAAGATGGCGCTACATGCCACACAGCTCGCGATTCTATGGCCATTTTGAGGGAAAACTTCGGAGAACAATTCATCTCAAGAAATGGACCGGTAAGTTGGCCACCAAGATCATGCGATTTGACGCCTTTAGACTATTTTTTGTGGGGCTACGTCAAGTCTAAAGTCTACAGAAATAAGCCAGCAACTATTCCAGCTTTGGAAGACAACATTTCCGAAGAAATTCGGGCTATTCCGGCCGAAATGCTCGAAAAAGTTGCCCAAAATTGGACTTTCCGAATGGACCACATAAGACGCAGCCGCGGTCAACATTTAAATGAAATTATCTTCAAAAAGTAAATGTCATGGACCAATCTAACGTTTCAAATAAAGAACCGATGAGATTTTGCAAATTTTATGCGTTTTTTTTTAAAAAAAAGTTATCAAGCTCTTAAAAAATCACCCGATATATGGGTTTTTGTTGTTTCGAATTTAACTGTGGCTCTAAGTGAAAAGTTTTAGACCGATCGTATATTACATCTTGAGGATCCTCACCTAATATTTTCAAATATTTTAAATTCTTTTTCACTCATTTAACCTCATTACGAAAATAGTAAAACAGTAAATATGGAAAATCCACGCACCTCAAAAAATTGTTTTCTATGAAATAAATTAAAGACATTTCATATTATACAATTTTCTTTCAAAAATGTATCAATTATTGCAAATTTGAAATTTGACATATAGTATTTGTACATATATTTGTATAGATTTCGCAGTATGAAAAGAACTATTATTTCTTTATTTAGAATATATGTAAGTATTGCTCGCAAAAAAATGCAACATCATGAATGAAACACATAGACGACTGCTGGCAGCAGCATTTGTAGTCGCATAGTCAGCTACTTGATTTTTCTGAATACGACAGCAACATATAATACAAATGAATTTTTATTTAAATATACAATTACTTTTACTTATTTAAAATGCATTAGTACAACGTAAAAATAAATAAATTAGTTTAACGCCTTTTGATTATTAATGGAATTATAGCCTTTCATTTTGCGATTTTTTTTTTTAACAAAATAAAATATTTCATAGCACTAACTTCTTTTACATATTTTGTTATATTGTCAACACTATTTTTGTTTTGTAGCCAACAAAACACACTTGCAGTTTATTTTTTATTTGAAGAACATATGACTGCCATTGTTGATGTTGTAGAGTTGTTTTTTTTTTTTTGATTTTGTTTCGTTAACTCTTTTGTATTAAAGCACCTCCAATATATGTATCCATTTTAGTTTGCAAATTCAGTATATTTATAATTTATTACTTACAGCAAAAAATAATAGAAACAATTTTATCAGTTATGCTTACGAAACTATATAAATAGACTTGAAGTTGGCTGCAAAAGCAGTAGCCTGTGTAAAGAACAAGTTAGCGACATGTAACTGTTACGTAACGTGTCAGCCTTTTTTTCACATGAAAAGTATTGGGACGTTCCGGTTACGTTCGGTAACTGTTTTAAATGATTTTCATGTAAAAAAAAACAACTGACTCGTTACGGTTACGGTTAGAAAACATTGACCTTTTATATGTATTATAATGCTATGAATGCATTTATCTTTATTTTATTTTATTTATATATTCTTTTTTTTTGTATTGTATATTATTTTTTTTTATTATTACTATTTCATTTAATTATTTTTTTCTTTAAATAAATTAACACATAAAAATTTGTTTTTTAAATTATTGGTGAACTTTTACTCCCTTTATTTACTGCCTTTATATTAACTGGTAGTGTCTGCTTGTCGACAAAATTTTGGATCGATTTTTAGCCCCTTTCCCGTGAGCCAATCGATCTGAAATTTTGCATGCAGGCTCGTGGCAATGACAGAAATGATCTAACAAATTTTTTTAGTGATGCCAAAACAATGGAAACTTTTAAAATTTTCTACCAGAGTTCACAAAAAAAATGTACAAAGGGCTTGTTTTTATTATATTATTACCACAACGACCACAAAAACAACAAGTCCAGCTATGACAACAATGCAACATTTAGAATAACAACAGGAACAATATGGAAACATCATGTTTTTCATTTTTTTTTTAATTTTTCATAGATTTACCTGGACCTGTTCCACCGATTTTAATGATTTTTGAAGTAGAAATCTTCCCATGAATTCGGTGAATCATTCTCACTAAAAATTATCACCCTAGCTATCCTATTGAGGGCGTGATCGTAACAAGAACAACATAGAAAATTATATTTTTTCAAGACTTTTTTTAGTTCTTCATTCAAATCTCGGGCCCTAATCGACCGATTTGGACGATTTTAAATAGCAAACTTTTCAGGATGTTAATGAATCATTTTTTATGCCAACGAGCACCCTAGCTGCCCGATTGATGCCGTCATCGTGATTTCCACAGACGGACAGACGGACAGACGGACAGACGGACAGACGGACAGACGGACAGACGGACATCGCTATATCAACTCCGGTTGTTATAAGGATCACAAATATATATATTTTATGGGGTCCAAATTTTTTTTTCTAATTATTACAAACGGAATGACAAACTTATATATACCCTCTGCACACTGGAGTGGAGGGTATAAAAATAAATAAAATAAATTTTGCTAAAATATAATTTTAAAAACCCTTAAAATGAAGGGTAAATAAAAAAATTTTTTTTAACCCAATGTAGAAAACCAAAACCAAACCAAATCTTATCATTTTGTGGGTTACCTCCAATTAAGATGGAGTCGAGGTAACATGGTAGGGAGGGCAAAAGGGGCAGAACACCTCGTCCCCAATCCCAAGGTAAGTATGGCCATCCGTCCCATTTAGCGTCCGTTTTTTGACAGTTGTTTTTTTTTAATCGCACGTGAAAATCTGTAGTGCGGTTTCCCTGGGCCTGAGCAAGACCCCACCCATCCGGCGAGCTAGGCCCCTACGCCAGCACGTGCGACAAGCAAAGGCTCAGGGAAACGGAAGCGGATCTTCCACCAACGCCGCACCATTACACCATATCTTGCCAATACATTAATAAAGACAAACAATGAAATTGAAAAACTTCGAAATATTATATTGGATGTGATTATTCTATGGGGACCAGATCTAAAGCTAGTCTGATCAACAGCATATCTATTAATGCCACCTTGGTTGTCTTATAACACATAAAAATTAAATTTGCAAAAATTATGTGAAACTTGTAAGACATGATTTAATTGAATATCGGCAGACTGCTTTATTTTCGGATTGATGATTTATGGATATGACAATTTAAATCAAACCAAATCGTAAACGCAGTCTTAAAAACAAAAAGAAAATCGAAAAACCAAAATCGTTTAATCGCAAATACATAAAATCATAAAAATGCAAAATCGCAATAAGTAAATTTACAAAAACTGAATTAAATCTTATATTAAAAAAAGCTTTATCTTGAATAATTTAGAAACGTTAAACTGCAAAACGTGAAACGGAAAATCCAAAAAATTAAAATCGTAAAATTGCAGAATCGCAAAATAACAAAAAAAAAAAATCAAAAAAAAAAAAAAAAAAAACGAATAAACCCAAAATCGCTTAAACGTAAGATCGCGAAAACGCATAGTGGAAAAAAATGTGTAACCGCAGAAAAGCAAAATCGCAAAGCATAAAAACCCTAAAAACGCAAAACCATTTTACGCAAAAGCGTAAAAACGCTAAAACGCCAAATCATAAGAATACAAAATCGAGAAAGTTAAATCGCAATACCGCCATAGAGCAAACGATATAGTTCAACTTTTAAACCTTTTTTGAAAGACGCCATCGGAATTGAGCTGTAACTGCTGTTAGAGATAATATGAAAAAAATTTTTGAACATTATATTAACAATTAAAAATGTAGTCTACAATATTAAAAGAAATAAATTTTTGTTACAAATATTTTGTGTAGATTAAATTAAGGTGTTCTTAATTTTGCGAGGGGCGCGTTAGGCGTGTTGCAATTAATTAGTATGTAAAACAAACCAAATCTAGTTACAATATATAGTAAACTGGATTTTAGGGTCAATGTAGATGAACCTATAAAAGAGACTTGTATGAGACCCAGATCAAAACATGCACCACTTTCCACCAAAATGGCTGGCAAACGCTGGTATACCAAATTTCATGAAAATATGTTAATTTTTGCATATTAAAGTTTTGAGTAAACTATTTTCAAATACGCTTTAAATAAAAAAATAAAAAAAGGTGTAATTCCAAAACGCCTTTTCTATGATATACAGTTTTCTTTGCGAGATATAGGAAAATGCTTAGTTTTTTTTCGATTTTTCAGCATTTTTTAAATATGAATTTTATTCAAAAAGCGTTTTTTTTTTTCATATGTATGACCTTTGCACTTAAGGTTTTTATTTAATTTGAAAAAAATTCTGACATGTTTTGTTGCTCATTTTATTACCTTCATACTGATATCTTTAGCGAAAAAATTTCATGTTCCTAACTAAAGATATAGTATAAAGAGCTAAAGAACTTCCGAAAAATACAAATAAAAATAACTGTTCATTAATTTTTTTTTATCGTGATTTTCGAGTTTTGCAATTATTAATAAATGAAAAAAGAATGACGTGTAGACATTTTTGAAAATTGATTGTTGCCTAGCGTTATTATGAACAGTAGATCCAAGAATTTGGAAATTAGTTTATTTACGAAACGAAACTTACGAAAATTTATTTCAGCTACAACTATTTATATCTCGACATGTAAAAACCGTTATTGTTTCAGCAATTTCGGCCATAATGCTAATATTATAAACCCATACTCATATTCCATGCTGAGGCAACCAATTTTTTTTACAAGAAATGGAAATATTTTTGTGGAATGCCACTTCAATACTATTGTCAGTTTAATATGTTTTTTATTGTTCCTCTTTACAGTGCATTTTTTAGAGGGTTCTAAATCTGCGGTTATTGAGTGTCATTTTTGGAAACATTTTTAAGCTTTTAGTATGCTTTAAATTTGCAGTTGTTTACTTTGTTTTTGTTTATTGCGGATTTGTGGCCAAATGGAGTAAATTTTTTACAACAGCCATCCAAATAGTCAGCAACAAGAGGAAAGAGGCGAAAGACTTCCATAAAAATTGGACAAACTATGGAAATTTTTGTATGTTTTATAACTAACAGAAAAATATACTGAATATTCTATTTCTTTACCCAGCAACACAAAAAATAGAAAACAGTTACAAATAAATTCTGAAATTGTTAACAAATATAGAAATAAGTCCTAAATAAAATATAAGCTAGAAAAAGCAATTTATTTATTTTTAGAAGGAGCTTTTTTGTGAATCTCAAGCTTATAAATTTTGTGTCCACCTAAAAATATTTGGAAATTCTCTGTTATTTGTTATGGCTTCCTTTAGAAACAAGAGATTTGTTTTGAAAGTTACTACAATTTATTGTGCTGGGTAAAAAATTTAACAGAAACTATTGATCATCGTTTGTTTTTATATTTAATTTATGTTTTGTTTTCCCAATGCTTCATTTAGTATTCATCACTTGCCCAAAATTCAATTTCCTGAAAATTTTGCAATAAACAAAAAAAAAAAAGAAATGATTTAAAAAAATAAAAATTCAAAACCATTATTTATGAATACATAATGCATAAATCAAGATGAACTTATACAGACAGAAAAAGAATTCGCCTACCAAATTGATTTAAAGTTTAACAACTGAATTTTCGATTGTATGAACAGAAATTTAATACGAGCTAAATATTTGCTATTGCGATAACCAATTTACTTTTAAGAATTATAATCGTAATCAGTTTGAAATTCGATTACAAACTTTACTGCATTTCGGTTGAAAATAAAGGCGGAAGACACAATGAATCTGTTTACTGTGTTTACTTTATTTTTTTGTATTTTTAGTATCAGCAATTATATTGATTTTATCATGAAAATTGCTGGATATATTTTTTAGGCATCTGAGTACGTCTGTACGAAATTCCAATAAAAGGATATTATTGATATCGTATGGTAGCGGTATATTGAATTAGAAATATTTTATAAAATTTCCAAGATTCTTCACTTTCATTTGACCCTGATAGCTGCATCTTAGTAGGAGTTTGTACCTTTGAAAGTTTAACTTTTTTTTGAAAGGTTTACAACACTGGTTTACTCTACTTGGTCTCCAGTTTCAGACATATGTTCTCCAGTTGTTATTATTTATTCATTTCTTATATCTAAATTCATCGGACAGATGCAGCGAAAAATTAAAAATCATACTTTTGATTATATTTATTATAACGATTATCACTCATAATTTGCTCCTAAGACATATTTTTTCCATGTGCGATAGCTTTACTGAAACATGAAAATGTACGTTTTCTTACAACAGTACCAGTAACTTACCTTTTCTAAAAAAAGCTCCTTTTCATAAAAAAATTAGATTTTTTGAAAAGCGCCTTTGTTTAAAGAGTACGTTTTCATAAAAAGTAACTTTACTCAATAAGCAGATTTTCTTTAAAAAAAAGTAATTTTAACAAAAAGTTGCCTTTTTGAAAATTACCATTTTAAGAAAATTTACTTTATTCTTAAAAAACTAAATTTTTCATGATATACAATTTTGTTAAAAAATTACCTTTACCTATATTTCTTAAAACAGTACGTTTTTATAAAAATAGCGTGTTCTTAAAAAAGCAAATTTTCTTAAAAAAGTACCTTTATTTAAGAAATAAATTTTTCTCAAAAAAGTACAGTTTCAAGTAAAATAAATTTTCTTGAAAAAGTAAATTTTCTAAAAAACTAACTTATAAAATATTTCTTCCAAAAAAATACAGTTTCTTAAACAGGTACCTTTTGTAAAAATGTACTCTGTTTTTATAAAAGCGGTTTTCCTTAAAACAAAGTGCTTCTTTTTAAAAGTATTTTTTCGTAAAAAAGTACTTTCACTTAAAAGTAATTTTGTTTATAAAGAATTTATTCTTAAAAAAGTACTTTTTCAAAAAAAAAAAAAAAAAAAAATTAATTTTCTTAAAAAATATACCACTGACTCTGTGACTTTGTTCAGACCTAGTCCCCTATAAATGACCCCTATGATATCGACCTAAATTGCCATAAGATTTGCCACTCAAATTTGGTTTGGCTTATTTGGCTTATTTTCTATCTCAAATTAGTTGGACCGAAGAGATAGAGTCCCTAAACCAAGGTATAGGGTATTGTATAGTCGGTCTAGATCGACTATAATTTTCTTACTTGTTTTATTTTATAAAAAGTAAATTTTTCTAAAAAAGTACTTTTCTTAAAAAGGTAACTTTTCTTGAGAAGGCAACTTTTCTCAAAAAAGTACATTTTTTAAAAAAGTTTCATTTCTTAAATAAGTAGCATTTCTTGAAAAAGTGTTTCTTCTTAAAAAACACCTTTTCTTAAACAGGTATTTTCGTAAAAATCTACTTTTTTAAAAGAAAAATTTCCTTAAAACAAAGTGCTTCTTCTTAAAAGTATTTTTGTTTTATAAAAAGCGTTTTTTTAAAGCACTTTTTCTTTAAGTTTAGTTTTTCTTAAAAAAGTATATTTTCTTCAAAAAAAATTTTTTTCTTAAAATGGTACCTTTTGTAGAAATGTACCTTATTTTTATAAAAGCACTTTTCCTTAAAACAAAGTGTTTTTTCTGAAAAGTATTTATTTTTTGTTGTAAAAAGTTCCTTTTCGTATAAAGTTTTCTTAGAAAAGTACCTTTTCTTAAAAAAGTATAAAATCTAAAATATGCATTTTCTTAAAAAAAGAACTTTTCTTAAAAATAACTTTTTCTCATAAACGTATTTTGATAAAAGTACGTTTCCTTAAAACAAAGTGTTTCTTAAAAGTATTTTTTTTTTTATAGAAACTACTTTTTCTAAAGAAGTACTTATTCTCTGAGTTTAGTTTTTCTTAAAAAGGTACCTTTTCTTAAAAAAGTGTTTTTTCTTAAAGAAATGTTTTCTCTTAAAAAGTGTTTTTTCTTAAAAAAAAAAAAGTACCATTTTTTACAATAGTATCGTTTCTTACAGAGACACAAAATTAATTTTCTTAAATATATACTTCCCATAAAAATATTTTTCTAAGTATCTGTTATTTTATATGGACATTTTCTTAAAAAGTACCTTTTCCAAATAAGTATCTTTTTTTCAAAAATTATCAGTTGTAGTGTGCAGCAAACTTTATATTAGGCTATACGAATTATTGAAGTAACCACTCTATAAAATATTAAGAAAATTCACAGAATGGTATTGAAATTATTTACCAATTTCTAATAGCGTTTATCTAATGAACATAGAATTTAATACCATTTAATATCTCTGCTTGAATTATATTTTAATATAAACAAGAGCAGTCCCTGTGACATGCTGTTAAGCATAAGTAAATTATATAGAAACCTATCTAACACTTATCCACATTTAATTGACTTAATTCCCCAACACAAACAAAATGGAATTCATCAATCTAACGTTTGGATGATGATATTTTCCATATACTCGTAACAACATTACTGCAAACTCTCAATTACAAATTTCCATTTGAAGTTTGTGTAATTTATGCAAATTACAGACAACAACATAATATTACATGTTTTAGGAAATTGCATCAGATATAAGCACTAGTACTGGTTAATAGATCAATTAGCCCGTTACAGGATATGGTAGATAAAAATGGACTATATCATTATATTAAAAGTAGATGTCTTAACAGCTCTAAGGTAACTTGGTTCTTGCGTGACCTACATTTGAAAATTTTGATGTAATTCTCATATACCGTATATCATTAACTTCGCATACCAATTTAAAGGGTTAATGGTGTATTCATTATGCCATTGACTAATACCAATTTCCACTAACTGGGATAAGTTTGCGAAATATATGTTAAAGTCCGTGTATAAACATTTACACAAAACGTAATTAACAGAACAAAAACCCAAAGTGACACATCGTTCTAATAACAGGCACACATACAGTTTATTTGTATGGGTTCGAAATCCACTTTATACGAGTAAAAACGATTAAAATTGATATAAAACCTGCTCAAAAAGTAATCAACATGTTGAAGTGGCTGTATTTGTGAAATGTTAAAGATCTTTGAAACTATTTATAAAAATTTTTACATTTGTCACTGAAATTGTAAATAATGGTGTTACGTTTTTCGGCACGAAACATATCTGGTAAGAATCCTTGAAACATAACCAAAGCTTGAAAATTATCTATTAGAAAGTAGTCGAAACAGACTTGTTCAACTTATTCTATGTGACGTTACACTGTAGAGCATTTTCGGGGTCATTGTACGGGGGTTTATAAATTCTAGATCAGAATGAAAGTACTAGGCCAGTATACTTTCGTTCTCTAGTCAAACTTTATATTGATGTTTGTTTGCTTAATTTTTCTGCTATAACTCAAAAACAATTGTTGATTTCCCACTTTTTGTAAAAAATAGAATAAGAAATAATAAAGTTCTAGCAGATTCCAGCGCTCGTAATTCGAGTGCAATTTCTAGGCAACTTTATTTTCAACTTAGCCAATTCACAACCCAACACTTTTTTGGTTTATTATTATTGTGAATGAAGATAACAAACGCATTAACAAATTAATTAAGCACACACATAGCATATGTTTAATTCTATGTATGTGTTAGTTGCAATTTTAAATGCAATTTACTCAAAATAAAGGAAAAAATTTAAAAATCTGTAAATCTGGTGAACAGCTAATAAGAAATACCTTTCAAATAATATACGTCTGATCAAAATCGGGATAAAACGGTAGAACAAAACATCGGTAACCAAAAATCGCTTAGACTATGAACCGATTATCGGCCGCTACCAGAACTCGCAGGAATTTTTTGAATTCCTTTTAAATACTTACTTTTAGGAGCTCAATTTAGAAAAATTTAAAAAAAAAAATTGGCAATTGGCCAGAAGTCAACATCTACATATACATATAAATAAATAAATGCGTTTTTTTACGAATATTTAGCTTTAATTCAATTTATTCGTTTTTAGTTGTATCAAAAATGTTATTTATTGATAAGATATGAATATTTAACGCAAAAAAGGTTAGATAGTTCGGTGGTATTCATCAAAACATTTGGTGTGCAAGTAAACATTACATTTTTTGCATGTAAAAATTGTATGTTTTTTGCATACTTTGCAGCGACAATATTTGTTTTGAGGGCTTTTTACCACAATATGGTTTTTTTCGTCCATCCGTGGGAAACCAGGAGGGCATTCTTTTTTATTAACATCAGCAGCGTTATCTTCCATGTCTTCGTTCATCATATTGGAATTCAGTAGCTTGGTAGTAACAGCAGAACGAAACTCTAATTGAGTAAGTGGCTTTGTGTTTTCATGCTTTGCCAACATGCAATTCATCTTCCAAGCATTGACCATTGCATTGCCGAGAGCGTTGTTCCATAGTAGCCACCACCACTTCTTTCCTCGTATGCATATTCGATAGTTGGCCACTGCGTTGTCGTGAAGGTCAACGCCTCCCATACCTTGGTTATATTCACGAATAACTTAGGTTGGGGAATCGCAACTGTTTTCCTTTGCGTACGACAATATCTTCGAGCATTGTACAATGGCTCGACTGTAGAATCATTAGTAATGACATTCACAACTGCATTGTCATTCCAACGGATGACAAATATTTCTTGCTTAGCATCGAATAATTGGTCAAATTCGCCACGTTCAGCCTTTTTTAAATTTGCTAATGGAATTTTCGCCATTCTGTTTTCACGTATTGTGTCAGTTGCAAAGAAACGGCGTTCATTCAGTAGACATATAAGATGATAGGAGGAAAAAAAATTGTCAAAGAAAATAATATGACAATCGGGATCAGATACATTTTCAAGCAAATTCAAAACCGTTTGAGCGCCAAGACCGATATTTTTATCATGGGGAGTTGCCGAGCCACCGTATGGTATGGAAAAGAATAGATATCCTTGCTCTGAACACAAGCACCATGATTTGAATCCGAACCGAATCGGTTTTCCGCGAATAAACATCTTGCACGAGTGTCTTCCAAAATAGGGTATCATCTGTTCATCTATAGATAAGATGTGGCTGAAAACTCCGAACTGCATAAATTTTTCATTGAGAGCATCAATAATCGGTTGGACTTTCGCAAAGCGATCTGCTACGTTCAGATTGTTGTTATCCGAGAGGTGGAGAAATCTTTTGATGACTTTGAATCGATTTCGGCTCATCGTTTGCTTCACCATAGGTACTCACATGTCCTGCTGAACTGACCAATATTTATCGATGTGTGGCAGCGTGTGATACTCTGATAGGTACAATATACCAATGAAGCGCCGCATTTCATTTGGTGTCACATCAATGGTTGCATTTTTTTGAGTGGCATATAAATTCGTGAAGTGATTAATATCCTCGATCAATGTTCCATCAAAATACAATGAAAATATGTCACACGGTGACGTACCTCCTACACAAAGTCAAAAACTAAAAATTAAGACTCTAAAACGACTAAGGCCCGGTTGTTCAATAGTCAAACAACTCATGAATAAGCTATCTATCGAACAAATTTTATAAATTCTGTCAAATTCAATACAAATTTTACAAATTTATTCGCTAGAAATCTGAGGTTTGTTTGTCTATTGAACAACTGGGCCTAAATGATATTAAAAAAAATTGTTCACTTACCAATTTTGGCGCAAATTTCTTCCTTTTTCAAACCTTCTACGTTGATTGGTGCTCTGGTGTAAGTAAAATCCCCAGGTTTCTGCCAATCAGGAACTTCAAAATCTGCCTTTCCTTTGAATAAGGATGGATTAACAGCTTTTTTAGGTCTTCCACGTCTTATTGCGGCTTTCGATGTTGATGGTTGCGGCTCTTCAGTATCATTAGGTATTAAGTCATTGTCTCGAACGTACTGTAACTCCACTTCCCCGGTAATTTCATTCGCACAATCATCATTGCCATCATTTAGAGCAATTTGATTTTCGTCGACATCTTCTTCATCAGTCACATAGTCTACTTTAGGTGGAATATACACGACATCAACATCTTTTGAACTCATAATGGCTTGATCTTCCTCGTCATCCAAAAACGTCTCGTTCAAAGCAGCCATGATTTCTACCATGGTTAACACTTTTCGAAAAGACATTTTCTTTATATAAAACCACACCAAAATGCAATTATCTCACTTTTATTTGCAACACACACGTCTGTTCTGCAGAAAAGAATAACAATTATGACAAAGCAACAGCGAAAATAAAAAAAAAATTTGCAGAATTTTTCACAGCCTACTAGCAAAATTTCAAATTCAAATTCTGCAGAAAAGAATAACAAATATCACAAAGCAACAGCGAAAATAAAAAAAAGTCGCAGAATTTTTCACAGCCTACTAGAAAAATGTCAAATTCAATTAAATATCTACTTGACGACTTCTGGCCAGTGGTCGATTTTTCGACCAACCAAAAATAACGCTCTTCTGGGAAGTAGAAAACTTTCAATATTGTTGCGGATATCAATTGATTATTGTTATTTGGCCTTTCCGCTTCCTCAATATGCGAAAATAAAATAAGTAATTTTAGTTTTAAGACTTTTTACTGAATTTTGAAAATTGGTCCAAAAAAAGTCCTTTCTTCTTCATTTCACGAAAATCTGCAAACTTTTATTTTTTTTACGAAAAGCTAAAATCAATCGTTAACAAAAGATCAAAATTGTCTTATCCATCAACGGTTTACACAAAACATATATAACATTTGAGTTACATCGCTTCAAAGTTGCTGGTCGAAAAAACGACCAGCGGCCGAAAATGGGTTAATATTATAAATATACGATTTAATATTAAAAATATCACTCATACGTACACATCTCTTCTATTCCACTAGCAAATAACAACCATACGTCTTGAATATGTCATGCTATAAAAAAAATTATTTAGAAAAGGATAAACTTAGTCCAACTTGATTTGTTAAAGCTATTTGCTGAGACCTATAAACCCTATAGAGTTCTTACTACAATGGCCTAGTATATTATATATTTAGAATATCTCATTAGGTTTAAAGTCATTGTCTAAAATAAAACATAAAAATCAAATAACAAAATCCGATTCCGCCAAATAGGTGAAAGTGTTACTAACAATAACATGAGATAATGAAGAATATATATGTATCAATTATTAATATAACATCCATTAATCAACATACAGTTCTGAATGTCCAGACAAAATATAAACTGTCATATGTTTAAGTCTGGATCTAAAGCTGTGATGTCCAATTTAAGAGGTATTGCTAAATTAAGTGCTATTCCAAAACTATTTTAAAAACCTATGTATGACCCACTGTCTTATCATGTGTCCTCTATCATATCTCCAACGCAACATGGATTCTGTAAATAACGCTCTACAGTAACAAATATTTTAGAGCTTACAACTTTGGTAAATGCAGGGTTTATCAATACTAGCAGAGCCCAGCCCTCGAAAATCTAGGAAAATTTTTGTTTTCATTCAATTATAAATATTTGTTGAACACGCAGAAGATATATAACTGGGTTTGTTAATAAATAATTTTAAAAGGGCCTAAATGTATGCTAATAAATTTTAGCCAATTCAACACAAATTTAATAAACACACATACACACAGCTTAAATATGTGTTTTATATTTTATGTTCTAAACGGAGAAAATCGGTAAATATGGTGGACAGCTAATAAAAAATACCTTGCAAATCAGGCATTTTTTGTTAAAATCGGTTGGTTTAAAATCGGTCATAATAAATCGCCTTGCATATTAGTGTTATGGATGAAACAACCAGATATTATACTTATTAATATGGAACAAACAGATGTTATATATAATGATTTTAGCAAGGCATTTGATAAAGTAAATCATGATCTATTTTTGTTTAAGCTTCACCGTGTGGGCCTTGGTATATGGATCATAAAATGGCTCGTATCATATTTAAAAGATTGAAAACAATGTACTAAGTTTTGTAACTCATATTCGAACAACATAAACGAATTAGAAGGTGTACCTTAAGGTAGTCACTTGGGATCCCTTTTATGTTATACTACTTGGTGTAATATTAATTTAATGGAACTAAATGAAATGATTTTCACAAAATCAATTCCAATTAAGAGTCGGTATGTCATGAATAATGCTGTGCTTGATTTAGTGGATTCATTCAACGACCACCGCGTACTTCTCGATAAAACACTAGATTTTAGAAGTTATATTTCGTTAACAATAAACAAAGCTACTGGTGTACTTGCGATATTAAACGATGGGCAAAAGACTTTTCGGATCGTTATATGACAAAACAATTGTTTATTATCTTGGTAAGACTACTCGAATATGGGTCTGTAGTCTGGGATCCGCAATATCGTATACAGTCAAAGAAAATTGAATCAGTTCAAATACAATTTTTGATATTTTGTCTTCGTGGTTTGGGCTGGGATCCTAATATGAGGTTGCCATATTATGAAAACCGTCTCGCTCTAATTAAGCTTCCTATATTGAAAAGCCGTAAACATATGCCAAATGTTACTTTCCTGTTAAAACTGTTAAATGATATTCTTAAATCTGTATTTCTTATCAGCAAAATAAATATAAATATTCCTTTTCGATCATCAGGAAATCATAATTTTTTAATTATTAAATATGCTGTATCGGTTTATTGATTTTCATAAAAGTTTGGATATCGTGAGAAGAGATATATATAGATATGTATAGTTTTGAGATATTATGGTTTAAGGTTTCATCGTTCAATATAAGTTGTTCAGTATAATAATTTAATATGTATTGTAATTTCACTGAAAAAATATTCCTCCGACTCTTTGAGGCTCTTCTAACCCAATAGAGCAGTTTTCGAAAAACAGTAACATCTTGATTTGTTACAGTATTGCACTGGCAAGACGATACATAAATAAATGTATACTTTAAGTAGTCCTTAAGGATAATTCCAAAGACTGAATAAGTAAATACATAAATATATTGTCTTCAAGCAAGAGTTGCCAGACCTAGTGATTTTTTTTTTCAATAATAATTTCTTATAAGCTTTTCTTCAGCTTAGTTAGATTTGCGGCGAAAAATATAGGAAAAATATTAGAGAATCTGAAAAAGATTGAAGAACAAGGAAATATATTTAAACTGCTTGAAGTTTCTAATCTGAGAGTTTTCTACAAAACAAATATTTGGAATTCATCAAAAGATGATAAATTGTATACAACAAATTTTATATTATGAATATTGTATTCAAATGAAAAACTTGTGGTTTGGACATTTTTCTATAAGTTCAAATTGAGAGTTCTACACACAGAAAAAAATGCAACAACCGAATTTTTTAAAAGTTTAACAACTGTATTCTTAAACACACCAACAAAAATTTTATACCAACTAGCCATTTTCCAATATAATGATATATTATCTGTTAAGACAACAAAATTGTTATCTCAATTAATTCGAAATTTGGTAATTGTCATCATCGAAATTCGGTTGGCTATAAATTGTTGCCATAATGAGTAAAGGAAAAACTGCCAACATCCAAACTGTTGGAAAAAAATACGCAAATCTATTTTTTTTTCTAAAAAGTTTATAAATATTTAATTAATCTATACTATTCTGAGTCGATCGGTATAATTAAAGATGGTTCTAAGACAAATATTTTTGGTTGTTCCAAACAGCAGCACAAAGTCATTATACCCAAACCACATAGTGGTATAGGGTATAAAAATCATATGTTTTACAGGTATTTTTACGTTTTCATTAAAATCTTAGGACCTATTGAACCGATTTTGATGATTTTAAATAATCTGCTACTGAGGATGTAAGTGAATCATCGTCATTAAAAATGAGCAACCCATCTAAGGTATTGAGGGCGTGACCATGATTTCCACATACAGACAGACGGACATCACTATGCAAACTCGGCTTGTTATAAGGATATATATATATTTCATGAAGAAGATATATATTTCATGAGTTCCAGACTTAATTAATATAAACGGAATGACAAATATATGTACCATCTGGATACTGGTGTGGAGAGAATAAAGATATATGGGAGCAAAACGACATCTTCGCATTTTCTGCTTGTATATTTCTTCTGTTTTCGTAAAATTTTCAAAAAATCAACTATCCAGTTAGGTACTGAATTTTTTTTTACTGATGGAGTTGAAGGCCTTAGAAACAAAAATAAAAAATATTGTTGAACGAAATTTGTTATTGCACCATATTGTCCTTAAAAAATATTTTTCTCTGCTACTGAACTTCGTATATCTCGTGGGGATGAAATATATCATGAAATGAAATCAATTATAGTGCAGCACCACGACTAGGGATGTGAACTATTCGGCTTTTAGCTCTTTCCGTTTAACAATTCAAAAATTATTTTTATTGATCGACCAAGCGGTCAAATTTTAAAAATTTTTCAATTATTAAATATTTCTCATATCTGAGCCAGGTGCAGAGATCCCTAGCGAGTTCATATAAGCGGTAATTCATTTCGGATTTAGTTTCAAGAACAAAAAAATATGTACCTTTGGCCAAGACATTCAAATATTTTCAATTTTCTTGAATTAGCTAAGTGGTGAAGTATTTTAATAATGATGTTGGGCAAGATGATATTGATGCCTTAACACCTTTTTTTATAAGAAACTTCCTGTCTGGCTTGAGATCATTGGTTTATGTACAAAAAAAAAAACATTAGTGTTGATTTTGCTTAAAATAACTTAACCAAAAAGAAGCAAAAATATCCACAGCTACAAGCCCCTGGCAATTGATGTACATTGCGGCCAACAAAATCTTGTTTTAATATTACAATCAATTCTGGAATACTTGAACATTTCAAATCTCAAATTTGCCCATTTGTTGGTTGAGCATATTGTATGAGAGTAGAAAATTTGAAATGCATGTTAATATTTATTAAAATCTCCATGAATATGCATGAATTGAAAATTGTATGCCAACAGGTCAACAGACAACCAAGTAAACTAAATATTATCATTAGGGTGGATACTGTGTATATGTTATTGTTATCCAACGAACATACAAATATGAATTTAATCCTTTTCAAATTTAATATTATAAAAGCTACTCTAATATTGAAATTATACTTTATAATATTGCAACATACATATTTGGAACTGCAACCTACAGTTAGAGGCGAAAAAAATTACTGAATATACGTGGAGCATTTTTGAAAACTAATTATGAAAACAAACTAATTTATATTAAAATTAAGAAGATTTATATTGTTGTTTTTATGTTTGTTAATATGATAAATTATTCTGTGATATGTATTATAATTTTTTTTATCACAGCCATTGTTGCCACAAAAATAATTTTCGTATTTTTAAAAAAGTATTTCTTAATATTCCTTCTGATGCAAATATTTTAATAATTTACAAAATTTTATGTTGCAGCTATAAATAATTTTAATATTAATATTAGAAAAGACGGAGGGCCTTCAAATCTTATTGATTAAAAAATCTCAAAGGCTTTATTGACGGTTGAAATATAGTTTATTGTTATTCCAGACGCTTTAAAATAACCTGATTATATAGTTGGCAACACTGTTACTAATACCACTTGCAACGAATGAGTGATATTTTGCTTGAAGTGTATGTTGAATATTAATCATACGTACTCGTAGCATATGTGTATTAAATTTCATTTTCATTTTAATTTTTTTTATAAAACCAATTAAAAATGTTAAAATATATTGTGCTTTTTGGCTGCGAAGTGTTTTATTTTAACAGTTTAAATGTAATAATAATCAATGCATCATAAAAAACAATAATAATAATAATAATTTATTTAAAGTGCTGTAAAATTTAAATTATACAAGAATTGTTTCGAATTTAAGTGAAAACCTCACAACAATGTGACCAGCAATGTAGTGACCACTTTAAGTCATCTTAATGACCAGCAAATAACTTATAGCTTTGTCTTAAAATATATACTTCATTGGCGGATATTTTAGACTGACTTTAATCTAACTTAACCAGTACGTCGAAATTTTTTTTATAAAAGTAATATCAATATTTTATATTGCAAATTGTTACCAAAATATCTTTACATTGGTTAGCTGGTCTTAAATAAGGACCCTAAAATTTTTACAAAATTCGTTAAAATAATAAAAAATATCTGCTGAATCTTTTGACAAAGTAATACCCTTATAAAAGTATACACAAATCCAGCTATTTTGTCTTTTGTGACAGATTTAACCGTTTACATTTTTATCTAAAATATAACAAAAATTCTCTGCATTTCAGAACTATTCGGAATCATTAAAAAAATGTGTGTGTTATGGAAAAACGATTGAAAAGATTAACATGTCCGTAAGAAAGCAATGTCGTTATTTTGTATAAATATGGGGATAGCCGTAACAGTGCACACCTGAGTCACCAGTTATTGACTATATATGATTTAGTTATGGCTAATGAGCTATTTACGTTATATAGAAAAGCCAAGCTTCCTATAAAAATATATTATCTGGAAAATAGGGAAATATATGCAGCTCTTCGGATCCGAATGTTTTTAAAAATTGGATCGTCGCTAATGAACTTTGCTTGGGTTTGTCATGTGACGGAATTTGTGTTTGAATGTAATATTTCAACTAGATTTTAACTAGATAATAATTTCTAGAAATATTTCTTTGCACTTTTTATCAAATTCAAATTTAAACTTTCAATATGTTTTCTCTTTTCAAAATATCAGTTTTAAATTGTTATTATCATTCATTTCATTTTAATTATATTATTAAAATTGTTTTTTTTTTTTTGAGGCCCTATGCTCCTAAAAGGAACAACGGGACTATATATATATATATATATATATTAAAATTGTTTAATTTCTCGTTATCTGTGACTTCCAAAATTTAAATTTATATATAATATTCTGAATATTTGAATCGATTCACCTTTTCTCTGATAACTTAATATTAGTCGAATTTTTTAAACGCTTGGATTTCTGTTTTGTCATACAGAAGTACGATTTGCATATATTTTCAACAAATCTAAATTTTTTTAAATTCAAATATAGAGCTTTGTTTCCAAAATTAAAATTATGCTTGTATTTTTTATATTAATTTATATATGTAAATCCTTTGGAATTGTGTTATTCCATCTATTTTAAATTTTGATTTACAATTTCAAGTTATTTTAAAAATGTAATTCTGATTTCCAATCATTATGGATAACTGAGAGTGAATACAGAGTTGTGATGAAAGAGACTTGAGAACTAATTATCATTTAGATACGAGCTTGGCAAAATCATCTGCTGACATCACTGCTGAAAACCCTACCTACGCCTGTGTTGAGCAGTGGAGTAGTGCTTTACAAGAGACAGGTTTGGGTTTTTTGCTTTGGAATTCACAACATTCGGACAGATAATGCCTACATGTTTGGTTGGAATCACTGTGATGTTTCGAGAGGACCCAAGAAATTGTGTCTTGTTTACTTTACTTTTTTAAAAAGTAGTCATGTATTCTGACCAATGTGTGATACAGAATAGAAACATAAAGATGTCGTTGTTCTGTCAGTATATTGTATCGCACCCGGACTTTACGATTGAGAAAATAAATCATTAACTTTTGTGAGTATATTTGAAATCTATTAGAAAAAAACAAAAAAATCTTCAAAGAAATATACGTTCCAGAAAACTGGCTCGAAGAAATTATAACGGCTCGAGGAAGGCAAGTGTTTTATTCTCTTCCAAATCGCTGGAAGAAACAAAAAAATTTCGGTTAGTAACACCAAGGTGGAATGGTTTAAAGTTCAATGGCTAAGAACCAAATTCTTCTGATACTATATAATAACATTTGAAACAGTTTGGCCAACTTTTTGTAGGACCAAGTTTGATTTTGTTAAAAATAATTCATAATTTTAGCACGTACTTCGATTCCCCATCAATCATTTTAATTAAACTAATTAATTAAACATAGTAACTGACATATTTTTCAAACGTGATCAAATAATCATTCAAATAATACTTTTCCGATCTCAATCCTTATTAACTATAATAGTCATGAAAACATTGAACATTTAGCATAGATGATAAATTATAGGTTGCATTGGCTGAATTTGAGCATACAAACATTTCTGGTAATAATAATTTTTTTGATAATGTTAGCAACAATGTCGGTACTTAGTTTGTACATCCTATCATACATATAGTATGATCCTTTGTATAACTGTTACGGTCCCCGGTTTTATTCCATTTGCACGATTGTAACGGCCAATTAAGGTTTTATTTTATTTTTTTTACAAAAAAATTTAATTATTAGGAAACAAACAAATAGAAAAGAAAACAAAAATCTGTCACCAACTCTGGAACCGTTTTGTATAAGGTTGGTGCCTTCGCTAAATTTCTTGGATAGCTGGGTAAAATAGTAGTATAGAAGTTATAAATCAGTTGGCGAATTTTACGTATTTCTACAATTTCCAATGCGTTAGATGATGAACTTTGTGGAATTAAGTAGACCTGATGAAAGATAAATACTAATAAAATATATATAAAGAAATATAATTACCTGAAATATAATAACCTGATCAAAGGTTTTTGACCATATATGTGTTCTACGCACACGTGGTTACAAACCCAACGTTATGAGGTAAAAATTTATCGACGGTCTTTTGCCATTGGGAACAAAGTTTATCAATTTGTATGTAAAGGCAAAACTTATTTTCAAAATAATCCACACCCACAATATAACAAAAAAAACGTGTCCCAACTTCTAAATTAAGTTGAAGAAAAGAAATTAAGTTCCTTTGTTTGGAACCAGCTAAATTATAAAACGAATTACCTTGATTTTATAATTGCTAATAATAAATTGTAAACGAGATTTTAGATTTTCGGTAATAAACTTGACTTTTACACACAACTGATGTTGTTCTTAGCTCAGTTGAAACGAAAAGAAATGTGATTTTGTGCATTCAGCTCAAGCAAGTCAAAGTTAAGTCTAATGCATGCGTAGATGTAAAGCTTTTATATTGTTTTCTTTTCTATTTTTCTAATACTTAAATTATAAAAAAAAAAATAAAACAAACCTGAATTGGCCGTTACAAATCAGATAATTCTGGTATTTGAACAGCAGAATTAGATGGAAAATTAGGGGCGTTAGTCTTTTGCATGAAAATCTCCGACAACTTTACCGTCCAGGTTCTCTAAAATATAGTAGTTATTACATACTTTTCTTTTAACTCTCGCTTTGATAAAAATTGGGGCAAGCTTGGCATTAAATTTCTTTACTGCACTACTCTATGCAAAGTTCGTTCGAAATACATGGTCGGGGGATCACTTAATAGCTTGGTGATAAGAGTTTCTTAATGCACAGCTTATGAAACTTAAGTTTTGAAATCAAAGTGTCTGGTCATTTTTTAAATAAGATCTAATTCCAGAAATAACTGATCTGTTCACCCTCTCTGAGGCATTAGATTGAGGTGAACATAAGGCAGTATATGTGTGGGAAATACATGAAGATGTTAAAAACGCGTTAAAATCATTGGATTTGAATTGTGACCCGTTATCACTTACCAAAATCTTTGGAACTCCATATAAAGGGTCCGCCAAATAACTTTTTTTTTTGAAAATGCTATAAAAAAAACTACTGAATATTATCTCAAATTTCTTTTTTCATTTAAAAGCACAATCCTTCCGGTATAATAATGGAAAATAACTTCATTCAAATGGCTGCCTCGGCTGGCCATGCAGTAGCCTACACGATCGGTCCAATTTTTAAGCACATTATCGATTGTGTGCAGCTGTATTTCACCAATGGCTTCACGAATATTGTCCTTTAAAGCGTCAATTGTTTCTGGCTTGTTGGCGTCACACTTATCTTTGAGGGCACCCCACAAATAATAGTCCAACGGTCTCAAATCGCAGCTCCGAGGTGGCCGAACGACATAAACTCTGCGGCTGATAATGCGATCTTCAAAAACAGGGCGCAAAACATCTAGTGTAGCTTCGGCTGTGTGGCATGTAGCGCCGTCCTGTTGAAACCAAATGTTGCCAATATCCTCCTCTTCTATTTTTCTGAACAAAAATTCGTTCAACATGGCCCGATAACGATCGCCATTGACTGTAACGGCCACTCCTTGCTCATTTTCGAAGAAAAATGGCCCAATTATGCCTCTGGGCCAAAATCCGCACCAAACAGTGACTCGTTTCGGGTGTATCGGCTTTTCAATGTATGCGTGCAGGTTTTCTGTGTCCCAAATGCGACAATTTTGCTTGTTTACATACCCGCCAAGATCAAAATGAGCTTAATCTGAAAAGATGATTTTTTTTTTTGGCAAAATCGGCATCTTCTGTAAGTCGATCGCAGGCCCACTTAGCGAAGCGAAAACATATTGGATGATCAGTTGGCTTCAACTCCTGAATCAATTGGACTTTGTATGGCGTCATACCAAGGTCTTTATGCAAAATTCGTCTCAAAGATGCCTCCGAAATGTTCAATTCTTGAGAACGACGGTGAATTGATGTTGATGGCGCTTCGCGCACACTTTCTGCCACAGCAGCAATATACTCGGGTGTACGCACTGTTTTTGGCTTTTCACGCTTCGGTTTATCGATGAGAATGCCAGTTTCTTTCACTTTTTTCACAAGATAACGAACATACGGGGCTGACGGTGCTTCTCTTCTTCCAAAATCCGTACGCAATTTTCGCACACATTCTGCAACATTACCATGATTTTCAAAGTAATGTCGCAATATCTCCCAGCATTGCTCAAGCGTATACACATCCATATTCGTTCAGCGGAAGGATACAACTAATTATCTGTTAAATCAGACATGAGCTAAGTGTTACCATTATCGAAATAAGCACTAGTTGAAAAAAATACGTTAGATGGCGGACCCTTTACATGAAAAATATTTTTAATAGCAATTCCTGAATGACTGAAGAAGTAAATTTTTAAGGCGATATAGCCAGTGAAACTTGGTTGTATGATCGAGCACTATAAATAATCCAATATTTCCTTGCTTATTACGGGGGTACGGTCCCAACAGATCAACATAAAGTCATTGAAAAGGCCTTGAGGTGTCTACAGGTTTACCCATTTCTGGTTTCATTGTAAAATTGGGGGCTTTTGTGGTTTTGCATATTTCGCATAACTGAATATATTCCCTAACATCGCGGACAAGCCCGGGCCAGTACAATTGACGACGGATAAGGTCTAAAGTTTTAGCCATACCGCCATGGCAAGCAATTGGCGAATCGTGTGGCCTTGATATCACGATATTTCTTAACTTGATGGGAACCCCTAATTTCCAACACTCCTTTTCCTCTTCTATATTTCCGGTATAATGCGTGGTTATAATATAAAAAAAATTATCAGATATTTTGACATCGGGATATTTTGAACAATTCTCCCGAATTTTCGTTTTTAAATTAATATAGTCTTCATCATTAAAGTGGGACTAATTCAGATCTATGACGGGTTCAGAAAATTCAATCCCAGAAACATCTGAACAAGGAATCTTTGAAAGCGCGTCGGGTACCAGGTTATCTTTCCCTTTTCCTTGACTTACTGAAAATTTGCAAGGCATTCACGTTCTGTTACGCTATAGTTGCGTTGAGCAGTATTCAACTTTTTTGACATAAACGCGATCGGTTTCTCATCACCAGATTCATGGACCTGCACCAACACTGCCCCGATGCCAAAATTGCTTGCATCGCAATATAGATAAAATTTCTTAGTAAAGTCAGGGTTCGAAAGTACAAGGGCTGAGGTAAGTAGTTTTTTAATTCATTCAAAAGACTCCTGAGCTTCGGAGGTCTAACAGAACTTTCTCTTAGTGGATAAAACTTGAGATATTGGGAATGCAACTGTAGAAAAATTCGAGATAAATCGTCGGTACCATCCGGATAATCTAAAAATTCACATATTCATTATTAATATTTATTAATTCAATGATTATTAATTCATGGAATATTCTAACTTTACAAGATTAATAAACCGAAAAAGAAGGTTAAACCTCCTAAGCATTTTATATAAAACTATTGGACTTATTTGAAGCTTAATAAATCTAAGGTTGGATTAATTAATAATTAAATGAAAAATCATGGGCTGACCAAAGTAGATATTTGATTAATAGGTTGCTTTAGAGACCTACTATTTCAATAAGATATAAATAAAAAAAAAAACTGATAAAGAATATTGAAGCGATCGATCATTTTGACGGACTTTGAATACCCTAAATTTCATAGAGAAGTAAAAACTAACGTTGACCGTTTTCTATTCCAATATCCATTTGTTCCTGTTAAAATTAAACCAATAGCCATAAAAATGAAGAGATCTTCAATGATATTGCTTTACAGTAGCGACTCTTTAATAAAATAGTTATTGTTGGTTGTTACTACTCATGAAATATTAAAATTATATGCAAATAAACAAACTAGTAATAATGAAGTTGTGTATATTTAAACTCACCCAAAAAAAACTCTGCCGCAGCACGATGAGGCCTCTCGAACTTGCAGTTGTTGTTGAAGCTATATCAAAATTATGTTAATTAAAACTCGTTTCTGCATTTAAGGTTATAGCACTGTTAGTTTCTATGATCTGAATACCATTAATCCAATTTGTTTTTTTTTTTCTTATAAATTTCAATGGGAGTCTATAATAATATTTGTGTGTCAGGGTTTCTCAAATTGCTATAAGTGAAGACAGGTGGACAAGAACACCCCTCCCGACTATAAGCTAGTGACTTAAATGGCTCCCCTCGTCTTTTCTTGTCTACCTTAGAAAATTTTATTGTATTTACTAAAACTATCGCATGGAATAAATTGAATCCCGTTTGTTTACTTTGTTGTTTTTACAACCGTATCCAATCTTTAGTAAGCCCCTGTTCATTACATGATGTAAAAAATCTGATATTCCTCTGATAATGATCGCTTAAATTCAATGAAGGTAGCTAAATATATAAAGTGTATTGATAAGCTTATAAAATATTTGGGTCACCTGATCCTCCATGTATGCTAACTTTTCTGCCTAATTAAACTTAGCTAATTAAACTTAGCCTAATTAGGCAGACAAAGCTTCGATGGTTTGTATGTGTTATAAGAAGAACTGGGGTCGAATCGTTGCATTCGTTGTCGAAGTTTTTTTGTTTTCCAAAATGAAATACAAGGAGTAATTTTACTCGCAGTTTGTGTCAGTTCGCCAAACAAGCAAAATAAAAAAATACATAGTGCTAATAGCTCAGTGCATTTCATTAAACACTATTTTTCTACTATATTAATTATTGTTAATTTTTATAATAATTACCTATAAATTCCACAAAAAAAATACTAAGATTTTACATTCGTAATGACAGACCCACCAGATGTGGGGCTTGAGCCCCTATCAATTCTTTCAATTGGTCCAAAATATTCAATTATGAAATGGATAGAAGATAATGATAAAGAACCTAAAACTCTGACCAATGTTTCACCTTTCTTAATTAAGAAGGTCATTGATAGCACATGTGGAGGAGAAGTAGAAACTTGTAAAAACTCAGAAATGGTACAATATTGATAAAAAACAAAAAATTTCGTTCAGGCGAATAAGCTTATTCAATTATGTTCACTAAGCCAAACGATAAAAATTGAAATGTTAGAACATAACTCGCTTAATTTTGTCCGTGGAGTAATATACTCAAATGATCTTCGTGGAATCTCTGAAGAAGAAATACTCGATGAATTAAAAAGTCAAAATGTTCACAAAGTCAATAAAATTATGAGAAAAACCGAAAACGAAATAAAAGAGACACGTTTAATAATTGTAACATTTTGCTCAGTTAATCTACCATCCCCGTTACTAGTCGGTTACGAACGAGTGAAAATTAGACCTTACATTCCACTCCCCTTAAAATGTAAATACTGTCTACGTTTCGGTCACTTCTTCAACAACTGCACCAAACACAAACTATGTAGTGTATGCTCAAATGAATTCCACATCAACTTAGAAACCAATGAAGTTTGCACTCAACCAACATCATGCACTAACTGCAAAGAAAACAACAACGAGAATACAAACCATTCTCCCAACAACAAAACAGCCCTGTATTTTTAAAAGACAAAGAGATTCAGTCCATCATTACTCTAGAAAAAGTGAATAAGAAAACAGCTGTTATAAAATATCACGAGAAAAATCCATTATCTTCAAGAAGCTACGCTTCAGTTACCAAAACAATAGCAAATAATATTTCATCTCAGTCAATATCGAAAACAACAAATAATCAATATAATAATTTCAACAGTACTTCAATTTCCACAAATCCTATGCCACCACCAACAATCTCATCGTCTACACGAAGCATTGTAGACTACTCTCACATAAGAAATAACACCGAATTATATGATCAAGAAATTGATACTGCCAGCAACTCTTCACAAGCCGAAACGTCTTCACAATCAACCGAATACAAAGTAAATATTTTGCCTCTTAAAATATCTAAAAGGCAACGGAATTTATTAAAGAAAGCTGGAGCGGTAAGCACTACTAAACGACCAAAAAGGAACTAACCTAAACCGATTTATTATACATTGATATATCAGCTCGGTGTCCGCAGCTGGGTTGGGTTGATCGTCCGGGTCCATTTTCTGCAACTGGCTCGTTCATTGCATACTGAATCGGCTGGTCTATTAATCCGGTTGCGGAAACCGAATTACCTTAACAATGTACATATTTACTATCTATTATTAACAACAACTTTGTTTATAGTTTATTATTTATGATGTTCAGTTCATTTTATTGCAATTATTCAATTTGTTTCTTATTTTTACAATGACTCTTAATATTATTCAATGGAGTAATAACGGCTATACTAATAATTACAGCGAACTGACGATTCTCATCAAGCGTTACAATCCATAAATAATTTCATTACAAGAAACTCACATACACAATAACGCAGGCATTTCCATTCCTATAAACTATTCATTTTATTCAATGAACACATCTACAACACGCTATGGAGGGGTCGCACTGTTGGTCCACAAATCTTTACAACAGAAGGCTATTTCTTTACCAAATGCATCGAAGTTCAATCAAAAATTAAATTCAAAATTATATCTGCATATATTCCCCCTGATGCAAATTTCTCAAAACACAATCTTGAAAATATCTTTATTAATAATAATAGGTGGCACCAAATGTGGGGCTCACTTTCTAATAACAGAAACGGGAATGTTCTAGCACAAGTTATTAACCAATCGGATTATGTTCTATTAAATGATAATTCACCTACTCTTTTTAGCACTCGCTCTACATTTACCAACGTCGATTTAAATTTTCGTTCTCCCATCATTGCATCTCAAGCTGAATTGAATGTCGAAAACAATCTATACGGTAGCGACCACTTTCCTATAATATTGTCCCTTTTTTCCTATACGAATATTGATACAGACCAAACTTTTAGACCAAAATATAAACTGGAAAACGCATATTGGGAGACATACAGAGGACATTGTGCACAAGCCGAATCAAAAAGACAAATTAGTGCAAACATAATAGGGAAACATTAAACATTTCCAAAATCATTTTAGAATCTGCAAATATTTCGATTCCTCAAACACGTAATAGAATTACACCAAAAGTCCGGTGGTGGAATTCCGAACCGGAGAATCTTAAACGGATTAAAAATCGACTTTGGAATAAATTTAAGCGTAACATGACAACATTATATTTAATAAATTTAAAAGGAGCCAACGCTCAACTGAGACGGAATATTAAAATTTCAAAAAAAAAAATAAATTTTAAAATTTTCATCTACTAAATATAAACCCTTCCACTAGTACAGAAAATGTTTGGTCAAATATTAGAACATTTACAGGATACATAGCTAAGACAGGCATACATTGCATTCATTCTTCAACTAGACCTAACACTTTTTTTTACCAAAATATCTGAAATTGCAAACGAATTTGGAAACTTTTGGTCCAAAAACTTTTTAGACTCAAATTTCCCACCTGATTTTCTGAGGTGTAAAGAAATCGTACTAGACAAAATTCCCTCCTCCTCAGCAAGCCCAGCAGCCTTACATATTGAAAGTAGTTTTTATCTCGTTGAATTAAACGCAGTATTAAATAAAGTAAAAGGCAAAACACCTGGTAGAGATCGAATCTCTTATCGCATGTTAAAACAACTACCGCTCGTGATGAAGCAACGTCTGCTAAAATTGTATAACAATATTTTTGAAAATTTTATACCTCAACAATTTAAATTAAGCATCGTAGTCCCTATTCACAAAGCTAGCAAGGACAAAGCTTCAATATAATCTTATAGGCCAATCTCGTTAAGCTCTTGTTTAGCAAAAACTTTAGATGAGATGATTGCAAATCGTCTATGGTGGTTTGTAACAACCCACAAGCTACTTAATAGCCATCAATTCGGGTTTATACGAGGTAGGTCCACAATAGATAGCCTACTTTATATAGACTATCACATTGCAAATAGGTTATCAAACAGAAAACATACAACAATAGTATCGCTAGACTTTGAAAAAGCTTTTGATAAAATAGGAATACATACAATTGTACACCAATTAGAGCAGTGAAAAGTTGGTCCACGTTTTATAAAATATGTAGTAAACTTCATGACAAACCGTAAATTATCAGTTAGAGTTCACAACCATTTATCCCTTTCATACCCAGTAGATAATGGCATTCCCCAAGGAATGCTTATAACAGTCTATGTTCAATTATAGAAATTAACAAAGAAATCGAATTTGCAGCTTACGCTGACGATTTTAACTTAATAATCAACTCGAATAAGGCAAAAAATCCTATTATCAATTTGGATAATTTATTCGCCAATTTAAATGGATGGTGTAACGTCTCGGGTGCATCCCTTTTAACATCCAAATGTAAGTTTATACACATATGTCGGAAAAAACAATGTAAATGCAATATAACTGCCTCAAACACCCAACTTACAGAAGGGTTGTACACAAATAAAAGATATACATGGGATACTCATATAAACAATCTAAAAAAATCATTAAATGGTTCACTAAATGTTATTAAATGTCTGTCGAGCTATAAACTTAATTGCAATACGTTAAATTTAATGTCGATTATTAATGCATTGATAATTTCAAAAATAGGAATATCTTACCCTTTTTTGGTTTTAGTGCAAAATCAAAATTAAACAAAACAAGTAAGAAAATTATAGTCGGTCTAGACCGACTATATGATACCCTATACCATGCGTTTAGAGACCCTATCTCTCAGACCCAACTAACTGGATATAGAAAATAAGCATAAACCAAATTTGAGTGGGATTTTTCTTAATTTGTTTGGCTGCAGATATTAAAAATTTCATATCGGATGTAATATCAATATGGGGACGAGGCCCAAAAATTGACCGATCCTGACGATGTTTGGTAAGGTCTCTTGTATTTTG
The DNA here is from genome assembly GCA_963682025.1 of Cordilura impudica. Taxonomy (NCBI): domain Eukaryota; kingdom Metazoa; phylum Arthropoda; class Insecta; order Diptera; family Scathophagidae; genus Cordilura; species Cordilura impudica. Next base: position 61,945 of record CAVMKG010000574.1, read on the forward strand.
GAAAAATATATACAAACAAAGTTTGAGAAGAATCAGTGCAATATTTTTGTTTTTTGATAAATTTAAGTGAAGATCGGGAAGCAGCTCTATATGGGGCCTATGACTAAGAGTTGTCCAATAGGGATCATTTTTGGACTACTGATTAATTGATGTAATATATACATACAAACACAATTTGACTAAGATTTGTATGATAATTTGGATCTTATGGCAATATATGTTGATTTTATAGGGGTCATTTGTATGGGGGCTAGGTCTGAACATGGACCGATTCTCACCAATTTCAACAGCGTTCATCCCATGGCCGATAAAAGATCAAATGCCAAATTTCGTCAAAATATATTCATATTTGCGACCTGCAGTTTGATTACAAGCTTTACATGGACACACAGCCGGACGGACGGACGGACGGACATCATTAAATCGAATCAGATAGTGATTCTGATTCGATCGGTATAATTAAAGATGGGTGTAGGTCAAATATTTTTGGTTGTTACAAACAGCAGCACAAAGTCATTATACCCAAACCACATAGTGGTATAGGGTATAATTAACACGATTTTAAATTCAGGAGCCTTTAGGAGAACTCCATGCAAAAACATGTTTTACGAATCCAACACACCGTCTTTGGAAACCCAATTAAATATCGCGCTGACCAAATTGTCAAGCACATTTTTCATTAATCCAAATAAACTCGTAGATTCAATTATGACGAAAATCTGCAATTCGAAAACAGTTTCGAACGTTCCCTCCATTGTGGCTAGAATAAAATCGAACTGTGATATGTTACAACTTAACATAAAACCATTTAAATACAATTTGAAGGAAGAACCCCCTTGGTTACTTAGCGAACACAGCGTAAATATTTCGCTTCACAAATTTGACAAAAATCAATACAATCCACTTCAATTTAGAGCTTTGTTTGAGGAACTTCGACAAAAGTTACCGCGCTACAAGTTCATATTCACAGATGGTTTGAAATCCGAAGATTTAGTCAGTTATAGTTCAACAATGGAACGTGCAATCATCAAGGCCTCAATTTTACCATCCTACAGCTCGATTCTGTCCGCAGAACTGATTGCAATCTACCAAGCAACTAAGTTTTTATGCAACAAAAGTGGAAAATATGCAATATGTTCTGACTCTTTATCAGTTTTGAAAATCGTTAGGAATATAAATAACAATAACCCTTCCGTTTCACACATAAGAAGCATCATAATAGACAAACAAGATTGTTTAAGATTAATATAGACAACAGGACATTGCAATATCGTCGGAAATGAATATGCCGATATAACAGCGAAAAATGCTCTTAGAGCTCCTCTGCACACTACAGAAAACTACAACACAAAAGACATTGTAAAGTTCATTAAAAAACATTATATAGAACATGATATTACTTATATCGTCGGTGGTATGCCAAAAGGTGCTACATCGAAAATTCACAATATTAGAGTTATTAGTATATTAATGTTTCACAAACCATTCTGTGTTCTGCCAAAATTTTAGGCAAGTATTAACTACATATAATTTGAAAGTATCACTGCATTTCAAAATAATTTGAATTTTAGCTAGCCGTTTCAATAGTATTTTGCAATTTTCTCAAAATGAGCAAAATATATATAGAAACTTCTGGCACAGCGGCGACGATATACGGACATCAAATTGGTACAAAACTATTAACGAAAAACAAGCTAACATAACATAACCAATATGCTAATCCAGAAATTATTAATCTAAATAGAATTGATTTTACAAAATTTCTAAGAATTCGCTTAGGACATACAAAATTTAAACATGGTTCACTATTAAATATTCCTAATATCCCTAGATGCAATTGTGACATCACCCGTCCAAGCTCCCCAGAACACCTACTAGCACATTGTCCCAATATCACGAAATTAGACAACATATTTTTAGCAGCAATAACACTGTGGAACAAATTCAGGTTAGCAAAAGTTAGGTCGATTCTGAGAGTGAGCGGCTAAATTAGAAGACCAGTATCGCGGCGTTTGTTTATGTTAGTTCGAATTTTTTTTTAATCGACCTTCGAACTTTGCAGTCAAATGCCGATTTTCAGCATATTGTTTATATAGTTTTTTTGGCTATAACTAGTAGACTAATTGATATTTTGTCAATCTGTAAAAGCCAAATTATTGCTAGAGACCTGTGCAATAATTAAAATTATTAAAAAAATTGATTTAGAAAATTTTTGTGGTGCTTATGAAGCAAAATGTTGGAAAAATTAATTTTTTTTCATGCTTTTTGAAAATATTTTCCACAAAACTAAGTCTTTTTTGCTTTCTGTATGATCTATAATATGCTTCTCAGTTTCTTCAATAAATTTCATTTGAAAAGAAAACAATCATAAAACAAGACTTGCGTTTTCCAGCTTAATATTAATTTACTTCTCATTTTTTATCTACCAATTTTGTTCAGTGTTGGTTTTGAAGAAATATTGAAAAAGAAATTATAAAAATATTGAAAAAATATATTTTTGAAATGTTAGTTATGAAAAGTTTTAAGTAAAAAAATTAAATAAATTAAATTAATGATTTGGCCGGTTGCCGTTTAGCAGGCGGCTGTGGATCAACATCACTGCTCTCTCTAATATCTTGGTCATCGTCATCATCATCAGAAAGGTCGATAATTTCGTACAACAGATATTCGGGAATTTCATCTTTGTCTTCCCCTTCTTCCTCTATTTCCTCGTCTACCTCTTCTTCAAAGTGTGTTTATATCACCAACAAATTTCAGCGAGTATTGCTTCTGGAGATTTCTTTACTTCTTTCCAGTTTTTTCATCGCTTGCTATTGTAACGACGAAAGTCGGTACACCTCGTTTTCGCCTACACCTCACTTATTTATATATATAAATTTTTCATTTATATATTAATATATAAAAGCAGTAAATAACAGTAGTTACAATCCCCATTTACTTCTCTAAACTATAGCCTTTATATGTTAAAGCGAGAAGGAAGATAAACACACCACTCCGAGGTGAGTTATAAAATTGTTCACCACATCAACATACTATAAAAGGTGAAACAATAACCAAACTAGGGGGGTCGATCGTCGGCGGTGGTCGAGTACACATCGCAGTACTAGTGCGCGTGTTTTCATCATAAGAGAAGTGCCTTCGCAGGTTTCTCCCCGTAGTTTAGAGAAGTGCCTTCGCAGGTTTCTCTCCGCAGTTTAGAGAAGTGCCTTGGCAGGTTTCTCCCCGCAGTTCTGAGAAGTGCCTACGCAGGTTTCTCCCCGCAGTTCTGAGAAGTGCCTACGCAGGTTTCTCCCCGCAGTTTAGAGAAGTTTCTCGCCGCAGTTTAGAGAAGTGCCTACGCAGGTTTCTCCCCGCAGTTTAGAGAAGTGCCTACGCAGGTTTCTCCCCCCACAGTTCAGAGAAGTGCCTACGCAGGTTTCCCTCCGCAGTTCAGAGAAGTGCCTTCGCAGCTTTCTCTCCGCAGCTTAGAGAAGTGCCTCCGCTGGTTTCTCCCCGCAGTTTAGAGAAGTGCCTACGCAGGTCTCTCCCACGCAATCAAACTAAGTGCCTACGCCGGTTCCCCCCCGCAGTTTAGAGAAGTGCCTTCGCAGGTTTCTCTCCGCAGTTTAGAGAAGTGCCTTCGCAGGTTTCTCTCCGCAGTTTAGAGAAGTGCCTACGAAGGTTTCTCCCCGCAGTTTAGAGAAGTGCCTACGCAGGTTTCTCCCCCCGCAGTCCAGAGAAGTGCCTACGCAGGTTTCTCTCCGCAGTTCAGAGAAGTGCCTTCGCAGGTTTCTCTCCGCAGTTTAGAGAAGTGCCTCCGCTGGTTTCTCCCCGCAGTTTAGAGAAGTGCCTACGCAGGTTTCTCCCCCCGCAGTTCAGAGAAGTGCCTACGCAGGTTTCTCTCCGCAGTTCAGAGAAGTGCCTTCGCAGGTTTCTCTCCGCAGTTTAGAGAAGTGCCTCCGCTGGTTTCTCCCCGCAGTTCAGAGAAGTGCCTACGCAGGTCTCTCCCACGCGATCAAACGAAGTGCCTACGCAGGTTTCTCCCGCAGTTTAGAGAAGTGCCTTCGCAGGTTTCTCTCGGCAGTTAAAGAAGTGCTCTCACCAGGTCTCACTATCCAACGACAAGGGTCCAGGATTTTTGAAACTAGAGAAGTACCTACTCCAGGTTTCTCGCTCTTCCCAAGAGGAGTACCAACCTACCATTATATTTAGTAAAATTATAAATTACCATTATTAGTTGTAAATCATTAGCTATAATCGAAAATAAAATAAAATAAGCCACGACACTCTAAACATTGAAAGAACTCGTTTTTATTCCTCTCTGTCCCGTGCAAGAATATAAATTTCTGCAACGACCCTGACCCCCGCGAGCTATACCCCAGCAACCGGAGGGAAACTCGTCGTTACAGTGGCGCCCGAGCAGGGACCTTGGAGAGGAAAACGGATATCTTTATAACGAGTCCCGAGTTCTGGTTTAATAAAAAAAAAAAAAAAAAATTAAAAAAAAAATTATTGTTATTAAAAAAAAAAAATAAATAAATAAATATATATATATATATATATATGGATAAAGTCAATAAAAACAATCGTAGTAGAAAACAAGAAAAAAAAATTCTTAAAAAAAAAAAAAAAACATGAAAAAAAATTTAAATTTAATTAAAATAAAATAAAAACACTAACATAACGTCCTTTTAGGACAATTGTCCCAGAAAACAAACAACAACAACAACAACATCGGTGGCTACCACACAGACCGATTACGGTAAACTAAGCGAACACTACAGACAGCGTCACCACTTCATATGGTGGTCAGTTGAACTCAGCGGTCAGTCGTATCGTGACCATCAACTTGTGCGGACGTATCAACGGAAAAGTGAACAATCAAAACGAATAAAAATAAATAACTAAATTAATAGTTAGATTCAGTGGCAAAAATATATATAAAAAAAAAACATATATAATAAAAAAAAAATTAAAAAAAAAAAATAAAATCAAGTTAATCTTAAAAAAAAAAAAAAAAAAAATAAATAATTTATTTAGATATATATATTTAAATAAAAATATTCATAATTTCAACTGGTATAGCAAGGAGTGAGTGAAAAAAAAAATAATTATTTATTTCGCTTTAAACATTACTAACCCAGAATAGAACACCGGGAAACCCTTAAAAAAAAAAAAAAAAAAAAAATTATTAAAAAAAAAAAAAAAAAAAAAAAAATTTAATTTAAAAAATTCCACATAACAATGTTGGGAGTTTCATGGGCCTACTCACTGAAAAAAGAGGAGCTTGTGACAGTTCTGGCTGACTTTGGTTTCGGGACCGCCGGAAGCGTAGAAGAATTACGTAAACGGTTCGCCCAATTCCTGGGAGGAGAACATAAACCCGAAGTACGAGAGAAGCTGCTACAGCTCCAGACCAAATATGAAACGGCCGCGTCGGGCAGTTCCCCACAGAGAGTACCAAAGATTCTCGTTACTACAGGAGATAAGCAGCCCATCACCAACACAACTGAGTTAGATGAAGCGCGGAAAATGCAAAGCAGTGACCTAGCCACGAAAACCGCATCATCGTCAAGCCCCCAACTAATAGACTGGAGAATGGTCACCGACCAGGTGCGTAAATGGGGCATAAAGTTTGGAGGAGACCAGAGCCCACTAGAATTCCTCGAGAGGCTGGAAGAATTGGCTAACATGTACTCCATCGAGGTCAATTCATTACCCAAGATGATGCCTGAAGTCATGACCGGAAGAGCATTGACCTGGTTTCGCAATAATAACCGCCAATGGAGCGAATGGGGAACTTTCAAAAGGGACTTTCTAAAATTTTTCTTACCACCACGATATTTTGAGCGTCTCGAAGATGAGATCCGGAAAAGGCAGCAGAAAAACAGGGAATCATATAAAAATTATATTTTGGCGATGCAAGACCTAATGCGGCATACGAGTTACACCGAAGAACAAAAGGTAGAACGAATCTTTCGGAACTCGCTGCCCGAATATCTTTTGTATATTCGCCGAAAGGATTTCCGGACTCTAGACGAACTTATAGAACTAGCAGAAGACCTAGAAAGCATACCCACCCCAACGAATCCCCGGGAACAACATCGCCTAATTACGTCCCCAGAAGACGACTCCCAAAACGACACGTTACCTCCGATAACCCCACGAACTGCGTGTCGAAAATGTGGCCAGGAGGGTCATTTCAAAATACACTGTCGGAATGAACAAATCCTTTTCTGCTGGGAATGCGGACGTCGTGGTATCCGCACAATCCAATGCTGCCGTCGACAGTCGGGAAACGACGGATGGGCTCGTACCAACCGAGGGGATACGAGTCCAGTCAAAATTACCCCTCATCTTTAAATACTTCAATTGCATTATCTTCGAGCCGACTCATAGCCAATATTAAACTAAAAGGAAGAAGTATCAGTGCAACAATCGATACCGGCGCCACCAGCTGCTTTATTAGTGAAGCGTTTGCACACACCATTGAACCAAAGCACAAATGGCACCCACATATTTCCAGTGTAATACTCGCAGATGGGTCACATAAGCAGATCTCACAGGCAATCCAAACAACCATAGAACTAGGTAATCGCCAAGTCGCACTCCAGTTGCTGATCATGCCGAACACCACCGAGGATATAATTCTGGGTCTAGATTTCCTTCGTCAATGTGGTGCCACTCTCACTTGTGCTGGACTCTCATGTAAATTCACAACCTTGCCAGTAAATCAGCCAAATCAACAGGAAGTAAACCTTCACGTGGTTTCAATAATTTCCCCTACTAAGACAACAGATCAAGATCACAGTCATTCAAATGTACGGCTAAGCAGTATAGCCTCTCAACAAGTCCAGGATCCACCAATGCTATTTCCGATAAGTGCAAGTCTACCCGAAATCACAAGTAGTACACTAATCACACCACGACAAAGAACCTGCTCCACAAGTCATCTAGTCTACCATTCATTATTCAAAACATCCTCCCCAGACTCCAAAAATACATCAACACGACGTCGCACACCATCATCATCATCGTCATCATCATCCTCCACATCGCCCCCATCACTACACTCCGTCACCTCAGGAAATCAGCGTATCAGCTCTACACAGCGATTGGCAACCTCCACTAGCGATACTGAAAGGCTCAAAATGAGAGTTAACTCCCTATTGATCGCTACCCGTGAGCCAACCCAAGCCCCATCGTACGACCGAGGGCGTATACCTTTCATCACCCACGATGTCTTACCAGAAGCAGCACAGAAGCAGATTGACTTCACAATCCGAAACATGATCGCTGTTCCACGAATACCTAAATATACCCAGCGGACAATTATGCTGGAAAAGGAACGCTACCGCATTACCATGAAACACTTCGGTCGAACTTTTTTGGTAAAGCACTTACTTAATTCCCCCCGAGAAACGGAGGACGTGTAACGACGAAAGTCGGTACACCTCGTTTTCGCCTACACCTCACTTATTTATATATATAAATTTTTCATTTATATATTAATATATAAAAGCAGTAAATAACAGTAGTTACAATCCCCATTTACTTCTCTAAACTATAGCCTTTATATGTTAAAGCGAGAAGGAAGATAAACACACCACTCCGAGGTGAGTTATAAAATTGTTCACCACATCAACATACTATAAAAGGTGAAACAATAACCAAACTAGGGGGGTCGATCGTCGGCGGTGGTCGAGTACACATCGCAGTACTAGTGCGCGTGTTTTCATCATAAGAGAAGTGCCTTCGCAGGTTTCTCCCCGTAGTTTAGAGAAGTGCCTTCGCAGGTTTCTCTCCGCAGTTTAGAGAAGTGCCTTCGCAGGTTTCTCCCCGCAGTTCTGAGAAGTGCCTACGCAGGTTTCTCCCCGCAGTTCTGAGAAGTGCCTACGCAGGTTTCTCCCCGCAGTTTAGAGAAGTTTCTCGCCGCAGTTTAGAGAAGTGCCTACGCAGGTTTCTCCCCGCAGTTTAGAGAAGTGCCTACGCAGGTTTCTCCCCCCACAGTTCAGAGAAGTGCCTACGCAGGTTTCCCTCCGCAGTTCAGAGAAGTGCCTTCGCAGCTTTCTCTCCGCAGCTTAGAGAAGTGCCTCCGCTGGTTTCTCCCCGCAGTTTAGAGAAGTGCCTACGCAGGTCTCTCCCACGCAATCAAACTAAGTGCCTACGCCGGTTCCCCCCCGCAGTTTAGAGAAGTGCCTTCGCAGGTTTCTCTCCGCAGTTTAGAGAAGTGCCTTCGCAGGTTTCTCTCCGCAGTTTAGAGAAGTGCCTACGAAGGTTTCTCCCCGCAGTTTAGAGAAGTGCCTACGCAGGTTTCTCCCCCCGCAGTCCAGAGAAGTGCCTACGCAGGTTTCTCTCCGCAGTTCAGAGAAGTGCCTTCGCAGGTTTCTCTCCGCAGTTTAGAGAAGTGCCTCCGCTGGTTTCTCCCCGCAGTTTAGAGAAGTGCCTACGCAGGTTTCTCCCCCCGCAGTTCAGAGAAGTGCCTACGCAGGTTTCTCTCCGCAGTTCAGAGAAGTGCCTTCGCAGGTTTCTCTCCGCAGTTTAGAGAAGTGCCTCCGCTGGTTTCTCCCCGCAGTTCAGAGAAGTGCCTACGCAGGTCTCTCCCACGCGATCAAACGAAGTGCCTACGCAGGTTTCTCCCCGCAGTTTAGAGAAGTGCCTTCGCAGGTTTCTCTCGGCAGTTAAAGAAGTGCTCTCACCAGGTCTCACTATCCAACGACAAGGGTCCAGGATTTTTGAAACTAGAGAAGTACCTACTCCAGGTTTCTCGCTCTTCCCAAGAGGAGTACCAACCTACCATTATATTTAGTAAAATTATAAATTACCATTATTAGTTGTAAATCATTAGCTATAATCGAAAATAAAATAAAATAAGCCACGACACTCTAAACATTGAAAGAACTCGTTTTTATTCCTCTCTGTCCCGTGCAAGAATATAAATTTCTGCAACGACCCTGACCCCCGCGAGCTATACCCCAGCAACCGGAGGGAAACTCGTCGTTACACTATGAAACGTCCACAAACATTACAAAAATGGTCCATTTTATATTTTGGTTCCGACATTTTTAATATTTACAATATATATATTATACAATTTTTTTTGTTATTTTTATGAAACCGATGCACTTAACTTAAATCACTCACAAAATGAAATAAGTTCCGAAAAATTAACAGCGAATTTTATCACGACCAAGCGAAAATTAAAAGATATCAGCTTCGGCCGAGTTTCGAGTCTTAACTGAATCTTCATTTTTGAAATTAGTTCGCTTGTACGAAATAAAAAAAAAATCACTACCTGTGCGGTGCACAGTGGACCATTTGACGAGAAAGCGGTCCAAAATCTATAACTTTTGATTGGATTGGAATTTTGATATGCGGTTTTTTTTTGTTTGGTAGGTGATACTTTAGCCTTTAAGTTTTGCTGTAAAACGGAATTCTCGACCGAAAATAAACAAAAGTTACAGAGGGTTTAAAATACGTTTTCATTTGTAGTTGAATTTTAGTACAAAAGTGAAGTGTTAAAAGGTAAAAAAGGTTTTTTTTTAATATAATGTCTTATTTTTTCAGTTAGTTTTACAACTAATACTTTTTAACAATTTTTTAAGTTAATTTTTTCAGAAAATGCCAAACTTTGGCCCCCGTAAACTGTTTAGTCCTAATGTGCACAAGAGCCAAAGGATGTTTTTTTTTTGGAAAGATCCCGAGTTAAAATATAATTTATTAAGCAGCGAACGTAAAAGTTACTTTATATTGGTTCAAGATAGAGAAGTTACAATGAAAAACTCGTATGTTTTTGCTTTAGTTAAATTTTTTTTTATCGTCTTTTTAAATATTTCTATATCAATTTTTATGGTAAATTTATGAAATATATAAATTTTTAAATCAATAACATTTTTTAATTGTATAAAAAAAAAGTGTAACTTATTGTTAGTGTAATGAAAAAATACTTTAAATCAACCAATTTTAGTAAAAATTTCTTCTAAATAGCCTTGATTTTCATCTTCTAGAAGTTGTTTAGCTTCTTCGTCTAATTCAATAGAGGTAGTTTTCCATTTTTGACGAATGCTGGACATATATGGATCTGAAGTGCACAACAAAATAGAGAATATGGTCTTCATTAGTACAACATCTGGACATTTTCCTTGTGTTGTGCTCGCGAAAGAATCTGTAGTCTTTGTTCCTTTTTTCTTGCGCTTCTTCAGATAGATCTCCTATTGGTAGCATATTGTTTTGAATTATTTGTTTCCCATGGTACAACATTTTATGAACTGTGGATGGCATATATCTCCAAGAGTATTTTTCATTATAAAGTATAGCTGTTTTATTGGCGTACTCGCCAAATTTTTTGGCATTTATCTTTCTGCTGCATGCTAGAACTTGTAATATGATTTTGAATCGTCTTATTAATTCATGATCTACACCTGTAATAGATGCTGCAGTTTCCGGATCGGAAAAAAATCTACTTGCAGTATTTCCATCATTTGTGTTTCCTTCCCCTTGTTTTGGTTGGTCGATTACTAGGCCTAGCTGTAAATATTTTTGTTGAATTTGTTTTTTTTTTTTTTGCTTTATTTTTTCTTCATTTTCTTTGTTTTTTCTCACTGTTTCGCCTAACGGACCAAATTCCAAATCATAACCCAATTTAAGAATATGCTCCATGAAACGTATTATAGCATGAAGAGGGGACATTCCAAATTCGTAGGCTTCCTTAAAACTATCGTCTTCTGGTGGGGCTTGGCTTAATTGACTTGATGTCTTTTAGCATATAATGCAGCTTGACGTTGACTTTGTTCCAGTTAAAGCTTGTGCAACTTTTCCATCAATCATTGTGAGACACATTTTAAAATGTACTTCAATGTCTTGGTCATCAAATTTAAATATTACTGGTTGAAGTTCCTTAATTTGATCTTTTATTTTTTGAACTTCTTCAGTTATGACATCTTTGGTTTCCTTTTTGAATGCAAATTTTATTGGTCTGCAATACTTTGTTGAAGAAGGAATTTCATTTTTCCATATATCAATTTCTGTTGCTCTACTAGTTGGCGGCTCTAAGACGCTATACCTTTTTGTTAAGCGCAATGGAACGAAAGATACCATAAATAAATTAGCATCTGATGAATTTTCGACATTAAATTGCTTGTATTGTTTCCGACCAGAGGTTCCATCACATCCCCATTTAGAAATTAAAGTAATGCTGCCATTACCAATTTTTTTTAAATGATCAGTATCAAGCGTATTTAGCAATCGTTCTGCAGTGTGTTCAAGGAGATCTTGCAATTTTATTTCTGCTGATGTTGAAGTGACACTAATAGCAGATTGTGAAGGTAAGCATTCTTTTTTGGCAGAAACTAAATCTCGATACTCTGGAAAAATCCAACAATTCTTTTCATTGGTTCGCTTCCGCAATTCCTTATATTGATTTTTGGTCAATTTCAAATCCAAAATTGGGCGACCGCTTCTTCCGGCGTAAATTTCTTATCTTCAATTGATGCAGGAATGCTTTTCAAAATCCTCTTTGTGCGCCTTGGGCTCGCTTCTACTATTTTTTCAATTATTTCAATTTTATTTTTTTATTTTGTGTTGGTTGAATTTGGTGCAAAAATGAATCCTTAATAATTCTTTGAGAAATTTCTTCATTGATATTCTCCAGCTTGCGCCTTCGAGATCTTTCACTACATCCGTCAACTGGTTTTGCTGCTCGACCCTTTTCTCCACTTTCGTTGGCAGTTGTAGATGCACTCTCAAAAATAATTTCCTTTATTAAAATAAAAAGACTGGTTATTTTATTTTTTTTTTTATTTTTATTTTTTTTTAAGCCTAGTTCCGCGAAGCCGATGTCTGCAGATTTTAATTTTGGCTAGTTTTTTTTTTTTTTTTTTTTTTTTTTTGCAGCGACACACCAAAGCCTCTGGTGGCAATCGAACCCACGAACCCCGCGTGATAGGCGAGCACGCTACCTACTCACCTACCGGGGCGCTTGGTAACGTTTGTACATCTTTGCCTTGCTATGAGAGCATTCAATGTACCGTCTTTTCAAATTCGATGCAAAATTAGTAATTATTCCTTTGTGCATTTCAATGTCTTCTAGGTTACAATTCTTAAGGAAGTCGTTGTTCACTATGTGCAAAATTACATCGTCTACATCATTTCGTTGAAAATAAATATCTGCCAGATCACTGTAACAGTACTTAGCCATTGCAGAAATTGTAATGAATAATAATTGTAGAAACATTATTATAAATACTCTTTCTTGCAATTATGTAAAATAAAAATTTTTATCGATTATTAATTACCACTTTTAAAAGTATAAAAAACCCAAACTATATAACTCAAATTCAGAATATTAATGTTTTTGAAAGATACCTATGTAAATGTACCTGTAACAATTAAGCGCATTATATCTCAACCCTTTTTTATAAATATATAACAACTCCTGACAACTCTACAAACATCATCTCAAACTTAATATTTATATCCTAACCACATAGTGGACAACTTTTGAATTCATAAATTTTGCAGAAAATATCTAACCTTGGGTCAGAAAAATTGTTCTGGTGCACACGGGCGGAAACTGGCGGGTGTATAATGGGGTATAAGAGTATAGGGGAGGGTTCGGACTATAGAAGAGTGCAAGATTTTTTCTGACTGCTTTTGACTGGCAGGAGTTATTCTCTATTAAGTAGGAGACTTTTGGAAAATTTTGACCTTTTTTAAAAAATTGTTTTTTAAATTTTGGAATGACTCAGTGATTTTACATTTTTAACATTAATAGCATGGAAGCCACAAAATTATACAAAATTTATTTCACTTCAACACCTTTTCGAAGACCCTGTTCGCTGTGATATAGTTGAGATAGAGTCGCAATTTTTTGGCTCCCGAGGTTTACTAGTACTTACTTTCAAGTGAGTAACATAGCTTTAAAATCGGTAACAAAAAAAAAATGATTTTTGGCCGCCTTCTCAAAATATGGTACACTGTGCGGTAGTTGAAAACAAAAAAGTTGTTTTACAAATTCCTAATTCTTGGAACTTCCGCTTTTAATTACTTCAACCTAAATCGCTATTTATTTAATGGTTTTGGGATTTTTAACGCAAATTATCGACTAAGGCCATTTTCTTTTCAAATGTAATTTATTGAAGAAACTGAGAAGCATATTATAGATCAAACAGAAAGCAAAAAATTCTTAGTTTTGTGGAAAATATTTTCAAAAAACATGAAAAAAATAATTTTTCCAACATTTTGCTTCATAAGCACCACAAAAATTCTCTAAATCAATTATTTTAAAAATTTTAATTATTGCACAGGTCTGTAGCAATAATTTGGCTTTTACAGATTGACAAAATATCAATTAGTCGACGAGTTATAGCCAAAAAATTATATAAACAATATGCTGAAAATCGGCATTTGACTGCAAAGTTCGAAGGTCGATTAAAAAAAAATTCGAACTAACATAAACAAACGCCGCGATACGGGTCTTCTAATTTAGCCTCTATTTTCACCCCTCACTCTCAGAATCGACCTAACTTTTGCTAGCCTGAATTTGTTTTACAGTGTGATCCTTCAGATTTTATATCGGAACCAATCGTGTATAACATTGACTTTATCATTAAGTTCTTGAAAAAAACTAATACTAATACTTAAGTACACTTAATAATATTCAAAATCATTACTTTATTTATGCACCTACAGCTGAAAGCCTATGAAGCTATTGCTCTTTATCTTTTGTAATTAGCTTATAATTTTAATAATAAGTTAATTTTATAAATAAATATATAAATAAATGATTTTACTCGGTCACAGATAATGAGTTATGGTCCATAGTTAATAGTAAAAGTGAAACGAGGTCTGATGATTGCCCGTCTTCTTTAAATAATAAACCAAATTGTGGAATTTTGATTGATTTTGCTCGATATCGAATGCGCCGATTTGGCCCTGGTCGACATGTTAGACTTTGTTGGAAATATCAGATAAAATTCAATTCAATAACTTTTCCCATTCTCGGCAAATCGGGTTACATTATGCCATCTACACTTCGCTTTACCATAACGTAAACCCACATGAATGGACATACAATTATGCATTTATTTATGGTTTAATAAGTGCCGAATATTTACTGAATGCTTCCCTCTTTATTGTTGGGACAAACAACAACCTTCGAAAACACAACAGCGGCAGCATTAACAATAAACCATACACAAACCAGCTGTACCATGCAGTGGTATAAATTTTATATATAAAAAAAAACAAGAAGATATAACAGCTTTATTTCTGTTATAATCCGCTATCATCGTCAACATTTATGCATTCACCAGCTAGTGAAGCTACACCAACGAACCAAGCTAGCAGTGTATTTTGTTATCTGTATGGGTCAGTGTTTTATGGATACATTAACACCCATAAAACTGCACACAGACATAAATATTCGTAGGACAATCATAATATTTCTTAACTACACCATTTCGCCACGTAATTGTTAAAAATTATTTCCAACAAAAAATATATATTTCCATCTGTACTTTGGTGTCAGAATGCTTTCCTAAGCTTTAATTCTTCACTACACTGCATAAGATCTTTTAGCAGTACTTTTGTGGGATTTGAAACTAAATTTTCTACGATAAATGGTAATGGTGTAACATATAAACTGAATTCCATTTCACTAGAGAAATTAATTTAATTATGGCTTTCAATAAAACACAGTTTGCTTTCAACACCCTTAATACAAAATGGATATTATGCATTTTAAGCATTTCGCCAATAATTTCCGAATAAATGGTCAGCCAGAAATTGTAGATTTTTGGGGGAAATAATTAGTAATAATTAATTTATTAATAATAATTAAGATCTAATTCTATTAATAAATCTAAATGAGCTTAGAAGCAACACAACTAAATAACGAATTTTATATGGATCCAGAAAAGTATTTTGTTTGATGATCTAGATCCAGTCTTAAAAATTGTACAGCCTCATATGGCCTGTCCTTATCAACTTTTATTTTCTTATTTGCATATCATTGTCTGTCACTGGAAATGTGGTCAGTATTTACAACAGTTCATTGATTCAATTACAGTTTTTTAACGTCGTCGAAGATTACTATTTTTGTTGTTGTTGTTTTTGTTTTCAGCGGTTCTTTAATTATGTAAATTTTAATGGATTTTTTTTTCACAACGATATCATTAATTAATGCGGCAAAGTCATGATTTAACAACATCAAAGGGATTATCACCAAAATTTAAGTAAATATTTATATGAAGAAAAATTAAATTAAACAGAATTCATTAAAAGTTAAACCAAATGGAGAATTTCAACTCGGCTGCAACCAGAAATAGTCATCAGATTTATGCAGAATTAAGACCAATGTCAAAATGGTAAATAAATAAAATGATTTACTTACATAAAAGGGAAGCGGGAAAATGACAGAGGATATATTTGCAATGTAAGAGAATGACATTAAAGGTTAAAAAAAAATTACAAATATTTGTTTTTATTGAGATTTATTGCAAGATTAAATTGTTTAAGATGTTCAAAATTCAAAACTGAAAATATTTATGAAATAAAGAATAAAAATATATAGAAAAAATTAAAAAATTCATTAATTTTATGAAAAAATAAATTTATTTTATAAAAATGTTGCTCTTATTGGGTTTAATTAATGGAGATTAAAATAGTCTAACGTGTTTAAAAATAAAAACTGAACAAATTTATGAATTAGCTAATGAACAAATTTCTTTGATTTCATTTAAAAAAAAAAGTACATTTGTTATATCGAAATTATTTCCTGAACTAACTACATATACATACATATATCAAAAAAATTAAGAATGATAATAAAGCAATGACATTAATTTTCATCTAAAAAATTAATTTTTTTAATGAACATTTAATTCCCTGATTATTAAAATGTTTGCAATAAATATAATAAAAATTATATTATTAAGTAAAAAGATTAAAATATTTCTTTTTATTAAACTCAAAACTATTTTAAAAATATAAAACAAATTCATTAGTATTTTGCAAAAAAAAGAAAATAAATTTTAAGAAAATAGTTCATTAATTTTCTGATTATTATTTATTAATACAATGAACACAATAAAAACAAAAATAAAAATAAGATCATTATTTTAACAACATTCATTGATAAATGATATAAATTCATAAAGTTTTTGTACAAAATTCATTGATCATACACACAGAAAAGAGATTGATTGGAATTCGGTTACCACTACCAAAATTTGTTAAGATAATAATATTTATTGTGATTCTTTAATGTATCAAAATAAAGAAGATATTCTTCTACAACTATCGTATAAATACAATTCATTAACAATGAAGGTATCTACAACAATAGAATAAGTTCTGTTTACCAATGAAAGACTTTTTATAAATTACCAAACAAATTTAGTTGAGTCAACCTAACTGAAACAAGAATAACATGTCCCATGACGACTTAAACTACTAATTATGTTCTCCACACCTCAGTGGCAGAGGGTATATATAGGTTGTCATTCCGTTTGTAACGCATCGAAATAAATTCCTGAGACCCCAAAAAAATATATTTTTTCTTGATCCTTATAACAAGGGAAGTTGTTTTACCGATGACCGTCTGTCCGTCTGTCTGTGGAATCACGATCACGCCGTCAATCTCTAAGCTTGACCGTTCGTTTTTTTATAAAATCGTTTACTAACATCCCAAAGGAGTTGCTGTTTAAAATCGTCAAAATCGGTCAAAGGTTTAACGAGCTATGAATGAAACTTTGAATAAACTCTTGAAAAAATAAAATTTTTCAGTGTGTTTGTTGTTTTTCTTAAGATATGTTGTATATGTTCTAATTCTTCGTATTGTTGAAGTCATTACAGCTGTGTGTATTTTAATACTGCTCGTGTCACATTGGCCTGAGCAAGTTTTACCACATTTTTTTTATCATTAAAATTAAATATTAAAAATTAAAAAATAATAAAAATAAAAAATGGAAATTGAAAAATGAAAAATGAAAAATGGAAAATGAAAAATGAAAAATGGAAAATGAAAAAATGAAAAATGAATAATGAAAAATGAAAATTGAAAATTGAGAATTGAAAAATGAAAATTGAAAATTGAAAAATTAAAAATTAAAAATTAAAAATTAAAAATTAAAAATTAAAAATTAAAAATTAAAAATTAAAAATTAAAAATTAAAAATTAAAAATTAAAAATTAAAAATTAAAAATTAAAAATTAAAAATTAAAAATTAAAAATTAAAAATTAAAAATTAAAAATTAAAAATTAAAATTTAAAATTTAAAATTTAAAATTTAAAAATTAAAAATTAAAAATTAAAAATTAAAAATTAAAAATTAAAAATTAAAAATTAAAAATTAAAAATTAAAAATTAAAAATTAAAAATTAAAAATTAAAAATTAAAAATTAAAAATTAAAAATTAAAAATTAAAAATTAAAAATTAAAAATTAAAAATTAAAAATTAAAAATTAAAAATTAAAAATTAAAAATTAAAAATTAAAAATTAAAAATTAAAAATTAAAAATTAAAAATTAAAAATTAAAAATTAAAAATTAAAAATTAAAAATTAAAAATTAAAAATTAAAAATTAAAAATTAAAAATTAAAAATTAAAAATTAAAAATTAAAAATTAAAAATTAAAAATTAAAAATTAAAAATTAAAAATTAAAAATTAAAAATTAAAAATTAAAAATTAAAAATTAAAAATTAAAAATTAAAAATTAAAAATTAAAATTTAAAAATTAAAAATTAAAAATTAAAAATTAAAAATTAAAAATTAAAAATTAAAAATTAAAAATTAAAAATTAAAAATTAAAAATTAAAAATTAAAAATTAAAAATTAAAAATTAAAAATTAAAAATTAAAAATTAAAAATTAAAAATTAAAAATTAAAAATTAAAAATTAAAAATTAAAAATTAAAAATTAAAAATTAAAAATTAAAAATTAAAAATTAAAAATTAAAAATTAAAAATTAAAAATTAAAAATTAAAAATTAAAAATTAAAAATTAAAAATTAAAAATTAAAAATTAAAAATTAAAAATTAAAAATTAAAAATTAAAAATTAAAAATTAAAAAATTAAAAATTAAATATTAAAAATTAAAAATTAAAAATTAAAATTTAAAAATTAAAAATTAAAAATTAAAAATTAAAATTAAAAATTAAAAATTAAAAATTAAATTAAAAATTAAAAATTAAAAATTAAAAATTAAAAATTATAAATTAAAAATTAAAAATTAAAAATTAAAAATTAAAAATTAAAAATTAAATATTAAAAATTAAAAATTAAAAATTAAAAATTAAAAATTAAAAATTAAAAATTAAAAATTAAAAATTAAAAATTAAAAATTAAAAATTAAAAATTAAAAATTAAAAATTAAAAATTAAAAATTAAAAATTAAAAATTAAAAATTAAAAATTAAAAATTAAAAATTAAAATTTAAAAATTAAAAATTAAAAATTAAAAATTAAAAATTAAAAATTAAAAATGAAAAGTGAAAAATGGAAAATGAAAAATCAAAAATGAAAAGTGGAAAATGAAAAATGGAAAATGGAAAATGCGAAATGAGAAATGGAAAATGAAAAATGAAAATGAAAAATGGAAAATGGAAAATGAAAAATGAAAAATGAAAATTGAAAAATGCAAAATGAAAAATGGAAAATGAGAAATGGAAAATGGAACATGAAAAATGAAAAATGCAAATTGAAAAATGGAAAATGGAAAATGAAAAATGAAAAATGAAAAATGGAAATTGAAAAATGCAAAATGGAAAATGAAAAATTAAAAATGACAAATGGAAAATGAAAAATGAAAAAATGGAAAATGGAATATGGAAAATAAAGAAAGAAAAAAAAAAATTGAAATGAAAAATGAAAAATGGAAAATGAAATATGGAAAACGGAAAACGGAGAACGAAAAATTAAAAATGGAAAGTGAAAAATGGAAAATGAAAGATGAAAAATGAAAAATGAAAAATGAAAAATGAAAAATGAAAAATGAAAAATGGAAAATGAAATATGGAAAATGAAAAATTTAAAATTAAAAATGGCAAATGGAAAATTTAAAATTAAAAATGAAATATGAAAAACGGAAAGTGGAATATGGAAAATGAAAAATGGAAAATGAAAATATAAAAATTGAAAATGGAAACTGGAAAATGGAAAATGAAAAATGATAAATGAAAAATGAAACTTGAAAAATGTGAAAATGAAAAATCGAAAATGGAAAATGAAAAATTAAAAGTGGAAAATGGAAAATGAAATATGAGAAATTAAAAATGAATAACTAAAAATGAAAAACGAAAGATGAAAATTGAAAAGTGAAAAATGGAAAATGAGAAAAAAAAATAAAATTGAAAATGAAAAAGGTGCAGGGTATCAAAGATACGGCCCAGCCGAATTTAACACTCTTTCTTGTTTTATTATAACAACATATTTCAAACTGAAAATTGGAAAATTGATATTGTAACAAATAATTGGTTAGAGTGCTATGTATAAAATTTGTATTAGGAATGGTTTTTTAGTTGCAATATATAAAACCCACATTTTGGTATTTCTACACACAGGAAAAAAAATTACCAATCGAATTGTTCTAAAGTTTAACAACTGCATTTTCGATTGTATTAATAGAAACTTTGAAGCAACATTTCATTTTCTATTGTGATAAAATATTTGCTGTTAAGACCATGGAATTATAATTTTCATAAACTCAAAATTCGGTTATTTGCTTCATCGCAATTCGGTTGGCAAAAAATTTGGTAGCCGAAAGGAAATTTTCAAATTCTCAAAATCAAAAAGCTTGAGAATTTCAAAGTCGCCCAAGCAGGGACTGTTTTAATTCAAAACAAGTAAGAAAATTATAGTCGGTCTAGACCGACTAACGATACCCTATACCATGCGTTTAGAAACCGAATCTCCTAGGCCCAACTAACTGGACATAGAAAATAAGCAAAAACCAAATTTGAGTGGGATTTTTATTAATTTTTTTGGTTGCAGATATGAAAAAGTTCATATCGGATGATATATCTATATGGGGACTAGGTCCAAAAATGGACCGATCCTGACCATGGTTGGTAAAGTCTCTTGTATTTTGCGAAAATATATACAAACAAAATTTGAGAAGAATCAGTGCAATATTTTTATTTTTTAATAGATTTAAGTGAAGATCGGGAAGCAGCTCTATATGGGGCCAAAGGGATCATTTTTGGACTACTCATTAATGGATGTAATGAACGTATACAAACCCAATTTGAGTAAGATCTATATGACAATTTGGATCTTATGGCCATAAATTGAAGCACAAAACTTCGTGTTGTATTTGACGCTTCATGTCGAACTTCATCAAACGTTTCTCTTAATGATTTGTTTATGGTTGGCCCTACTATTCAGGAGGAACTTTATTCGACATTGGTTCGGTTTCGATTACATAAATATGTGATCACGGCAGATATAGAGAAAATGTACCGCCAAGTTTTAGTTGGAGAGAGGTCCAGAAATTATCAGCTAATTTTTTACAGAAGAAGCCCGTCAAAGGCCTTACAGGTTTACCGCTTAAACACTGTAACTTATGGGACTTCTTCTGCGCCATTTTTGGCCATACGTTGCTTAACGTATTTAAGTGATTTATACAAGGAGAATTGCCCATTGGGAGTAAGGTCATACGTAGTGATTTTTACGTCGGTGATTTGTTGACAAGCGCTGATAATGCTGAGGACCTTTTTAGGATAAGAGATCTAGTTTCGAAAATATTGAACTCTGCAGGCCTCAACTTGACAAAGTGGTACTCTAACCTCTCTGAATTCAACGCGTAGGCTAATAATGAAAAATTACTGCAAAGCGAGTCCAATTCTGTCAAAGCTCTGGGCATACATTGGGTTCCGAAGAATGATTTCTTAAGATTTAATTTGGGTGATTATTCTGAACTTAGAGCAACAAAAAGAAATATCTTTCAGTTTCGACTCGGCTGTTCGACCCTATCGGACTGTTGTGCCCACTTATTACAAAGGCGAAGATATTGATTCAAGAGCTTTGGTTACAAAAAATCGATTGGGATGAATCAATTCCTCAACATTTGAATAGTTGTTGGGAGAGTTTCAAACAAAATCGGAATTATTCGCATTCCTCGATTTGTGAATACAACTTCCAGTGCTAGTTCCGAAATTCATGGATTTGTAGATGCTTCCATACGTGCTTATGGTTTTTGCATATACGTTAGAAGTAAAATTGCTGATAAAATATCTTGTCGGCTTTTAACAGCCAAATCGAAAGTAGCACCCTTAAAAACGAAATCTCTTCCGAGGCTAGAATTATGCTCCGCTCATATGTTAGCCAAATTGTGGAATAAATTACACTCCTCCTTGAATTTTCAGATAGAGAATATCTATTTTTGGACAGACTACGAAATAGCCATTCCTTTGATTAAAACCCATCCCATTTCGTTGGCATTTTTTGTCTCTAATAGAGTTTCTGAGATTTCAGAATGGTCAATCCGGCTGACATTGTCTCAAGGGGATGCAATGTGGATGATCTCCATCATTCAATCTGGTTTGAAGGTCCACCTTTTTTGTTAGAAGACGCTTCCGATTGGCCACAGAATTACATTTCGATCTGTCTGATGATGAAAAATCTATGGAAAAGCGAAAATCCAATGTTTTTCTTGCGACCAAGGATTCATTTGACATAGATGTAGAACAGGACGATATTGCAGGTAAAAATGCTCCCGATGAAAATCCGAATATCATAATAAAGGTTGTAAATAAATTTTCGTCTCATACGAAAATAGTTCGTATATAAATAGATAGTTTCGTATATATATCTCATTTTAGATTATTTGAAAAAACGTAAACATCCTTCGACGATAAAGCCTACGTCATGCGAGATTAAGCATGCCTTTGTAAAAATAATAGAGTTAATCCAGAGCACTGAATACCCTGAGGAAATTAGCAGGTTAACGAAAGCTATTCCTTTACCGCACAGAATACAAAACTTAACTCCATTGATACAGGAAACTGAAATACATCAGCACAAGCTTCTTAGTTAGGGTAGTAGGAAGATTGGTGAACGCCCCATTAAAATTCGATACAAAGTTTCCACTTTTATTGCCGAAAGGTATTAATTTTTATGACGTTTATTTGCGACTTCTCCATAATCAAAATTGTCATGCTGGCGTTAGTGGCTTTGTTGAGGCAAAATATTTGGATTATTAATGCTCGAGAGAAATGCAGGAAGTTCGTCCGCTATTGCATACGCTGCTTTCATTTCAAGCCGGAGTTAAGGACTCAGATAACGGGAAATTTACCCACTGATACGATCACGGCTTTTAGACCATTCCTAATTGTAGGAGTCAATTTTTGTGCTCCAGTGAAGGTCTCATTAAGGATACGTGGTAGACCACCTACTAAAATGTATATTGCGATTTTTGTATGCTTTACTTCTAAAGAAGTTCATTTAGAGCTTGTATCGAACCTAACATCTGAATGTTTTCTTTTATGTTTTAAAAGGTTCGTGTCCCGCCGAGCCCTGCCAATGAGAGTGCTATGCGACAACGGAACCAACTTCGTAGGCGCAGATACTGAAGGAGCTAACAAAGGGAGAAGTCGAATCCTACGCAGCGAAACGGGAGGTCGAATTCAGCTTTATACCTTCTCGGTCTCCTCATTTCGGCGGGCTATGGGAAGCTGCCGTCAAGTCAGCCAAGCACCTGTTCTACGAGCCGTGGGCGTTGCTCTGTTATCCGTAGAAGAATTCCAAACGGTTCTTGTAGAAGTACTCAACTCAAGGCCAATCGCACCGCTCAGCATGGATCCCAACGATGGAAGGGGATCTCCAATTCGCTGCCGCAAGAATCCGTAGGTCCTTGAAGCGTTGGCGACAAATCTGCGTTCTCAAGCAGAGGTTTTGGCGTGCTTGGTCCAGAGACTATGTCCTAGGTCTTCCGAACAAAGTCAAGTGGAACGAAGAGAAGCCCAATCTCGAAATTGGCCAGCTCTTGATAATTCACGAAGACAACCTACCACCTCAGCATTGGTTAACCGGCACAGTCATAGACAGGGGTCCTTCAATGGGGGCTGAATGTTGAGCCACATCATCATTATTAAATTAATTTAATCCATGAAATTTAGAATATTTTATACATACTTCATACATTGAATTTTAAAATGAATTAACTGGAATTATACGCAATGCTACCTAGTTTACATTATATTGTCATTATTATTATCAAAGAGCTTGGGAAATGTATTCTCCCCGCTCAAATGATTTTCTATGTTATAACGGCTGCAATACAGCCAATAGGCTTTCGACAAGTCATAAGCAAAACTAATAAAACATTCGTTGAAATCCAGAGTAAAGAACAGGCGTGTTTTATATCGTAAAGGAAAAAACTTTGAAAACAGTCACTTTATTAATTAAAGAATTATTTTTTTTGTTGTCAAATTCTCAAAAAAGCTTGAGAATTCCACAACATAGATTCATTAAATGAAAATTATTTAATAATTTAATGAAAAAAATCATTATTTTGTTATTTATTATATTAAAAAAACTCAATTTAAAAAAAATTGTTAGTTTTTCGAAAATTTTAAATAATTTTTTTTTATAATTTTATAATTTTTATAATTTAAAATTAAAAGCCAAGAAATAATTTCGTTTTTTGACAAATCTAAGTGAAGATCGGGAAGTAGTTTTATGTGGGGGATAAGAAATCCCCTATAGGCTTTATGTTTGGACTACTGATTAATGAGTGTAATAACTACAAACAAATCAAATTAGACTAAGATCTATATGATAACATAGGTGTTATGACAATTTAAGTCGATCTCGTAGGGGTCATTTGGACAGGGACTGAACATGTACCGATTTCTACCAATTCATATAGCGTTCGTTCTATGGCTGATAAAAGCTTATGTACTAAAATTTATCGACCTGTAGTTTGATTACAAGGTTTACATGGACACGCAGACGGACATCGCTAACTCGACACAGATAGTGATTCGAGTCGATCGATAAAATAATAAATGGGTCTAGATCAAATATTTTTGGAAGTTGCAAACATTAGCACAACGTCATTATACCCGAACCACATAGTGGTACAGGGTATAAAAATACATGGTTTAATTTATTAAGTTAATTTTGGGCAAAACATTCTTTAATTATATGCAAAAATTCATTGACGTATTGGAAAATTCACATACTTTATTAAAAAAAAACTAATTTTTTATTAAAAAAATTCAATAATTCGTTACTTTAATAAAATAAAATATTTTCATGAAACGAAATCTTTATTTATATGAATTTAATATAAGTTATATAATAATATTAATATTTAATTTTAATTTAATGATAAATAGACATTAAATTAATGATAAAAAATTCAATAATTTTATATAATTTTAATTTCTCAAATTTTCATGAGCATTTCAATGAGAAGCTTGGCCGGTAGATGAACTACGATGTCGAACTGGAACTCTACGAATGATTTAAATTAAACTCAAATTGTCTTGGATCCATAATTTAAAAACGTTTGTAGCTCTTATTTGTCATACACATAAAATTTATTTTTAAACAGAATTTATGTAATTGTTAGTTAAGCTGTACTTTATTTTATGTGCCCCATAACTCTTTTCAAGTTAATAAAAAAACTAAAATTTATGTTTTAAAAATGAATCATAAATTTATTCATTAAATCTATTTTAAATACTATTTTTATTTACAAAAAACTTTTTAATTTATAAACATACTGTGAAGTATAAAATGACTAAATTTAACCACAAAACCGCATACAACTCAGTGAGTTTTCATTTTGTAGCTAATAAATAAATTTTGTATAATCCATTTTAGCTCGAAATGGATAAATGAGTGAGTGTAGATAAATAAAATAACTACCTTAATGAAAATAAAATAAAAAAATATGGATTTAAGAGAAAAAAAAATCGCTTTGAAATCTATGTATATAATCAGTTAACTACTGATGTTAGCCATTGGAACTTCATATTTTCATTTTTAATATCGTCACCTTATGGACTACCAGGATTTTCAAACATTTTTTGATTTCTATTATTATAATTACATTCACAAAAAATTTACGTAATTTCTTTACTTAGATTATTTGTTTATTGAAATACAACATTTCGCACCTGTACCGCTAAAGTGAGTCAACTTAAAATTTACAAATTTTCGGTAGAGACAAAAAACTTTTTTTTTAATATTTACTATAAAAATTTAAAAACAGTTGTTTCATTGTAAAGAATTACGAATAATAAGTATACAACAGTAGTTTTTTTTCGCGATTTTTTCAGTGATCTTCAAAAATAACAAGTTTATTGCGTGCAACTCAAAATATGTCTTTTTAATGGATTCTACAGAAGCTGCTCTTAGAACACAAAGAGGGTTACAATTGTATTTTTTTTTTGCGAAAGACTACAAAAACCGATGTAAGATTTTTACAGTGGATAGATATGACCACTGTGTATCGTTTTGTGGAAAAAAGTGAAAATTGAAAAATTATGAGTTGACTCACTTTAGAGGTACAGGTGCGATTTGTTTTTTTTTTTTCTTCTTTGAAGTTAAATTATAAGCTCTTTATTATTCAAAGGTCAAACTTAAACTGAATCTAAAATAAGATGATAATAAATCGGTTATTGAAATAAAAGCTTAAAACTATTTTGTTGTTGTAATATTTAAAGAAATGCAAATTAACGAGAGAATATTAAAAGAATGTAATTTGAGATAAATAGAAAATAATGAAATGATCAAATGTAAAGTGTAGTGAAAAGTATATTCGCAACTTGCGCGCATACCCTTTCTTAAAAAGCTTATTTTTTTTATAATTTTAACGTTTCTTTTCTTATGAAACTACCTTTTTTCAAAACCGTAACTTTTCATAAGTAAGTACCTTTTATCTATAAAGTATATTTTCTTCAAAAAGTATATTTTTTTTCAAAACAACGTACATTTTCTTAAAAAAGTAAATTTTTCAAAAAAACAAGCAAATTTTCTTAAGCAAGTAAATATTTTTTAAAAAGTAATTTTGTAAAAAAAGTACATAATCTCCAATAAACGGTACCTTTTCTTAGAAAATTATCTTTTCTTAAAAAAGTTCATTTTTTTTAAGTAAATTTTCTTTAAAAAGTAACATTTCTTTTAAAAAGTACATTTTCTTAGAAAAGTGCGTCTTCTAAAAAATAGCATTTATTAAAAATTGCCTTTTCCTAAAAGTACATATTTATACCCTATACCACTATGTGGTTTGGGTATAATGACTTTGTGCTGCTGTTTGTAACAACCAAAAATATTTGTCTTAGACCCATCTTTAATTATACCGATCGACTCAGAATCACTTTTTGAGTCGAAATAGCAATGTCCGTCCATCCGTCTGTCCGTTTGTGTGTCCATGTAAAGCTTTTAAACAAACTACAGGTCGCAAATATGAATATATTTTGATGAAATTTGGTATATAAGCTTTTATCGGCCAACGCTATTAAAATTGGTGAGAATAGGTCCATGTTCCGAACTAGGCCCCATACAAATGACCCCTATGAAATCAAATTAAATTGCCATAAGATCCAAATTATCATATAGATCTCAGTCAAATTGGGTTTGTGTGTGTTTATTATATCCATTAATCAGTAGTCCAAAAATAATCCCTATAGGACAATTCTTAGTCATAGGCCCCATAGATATTCACTTAAATCTATCACAAAACAAAAATATTGCACAGATTTTTCTCAAATTTGGTTTGTATATATTTTTTCAAAATATAAGTGACTTTACCAAATATGGTCAGGATCGGTCCATTTTTCGACCTAGTCCCCATATAAATATATGACCCGATATAAACTTTTTCATATCTGCAGCCAAAAAAAATAATAACAATACCACTCAAATTTGGTTTATGCTTCTTTTCTATATCCAATTAGTTGGACCGAACAAATAGGGTCTCTGAAGCATGGTATAGAGTAGCGTATATTCGGTCTAGACCGACTA
The DNA here is from genome assembly GCA_963682025.1 of Cordilura impudica. Classification (NCBI taxonomy): domain Eukaryota; kingdom Metazoa; phylum Arthropoda; class Insecta; order Diptera; family Scathophagidae; genus Cordilura; species Cordilura impudica. Next base: position 88,898 of record CAVMKG010000574.1, read on the forward strand.
TAATTTCTTACTTGTTTTAAAAAATCTAACGCATAAAAAGAAAGTTTTTATGAAACCTCTTTCTTTCCTTATGCATATGAGTTTTGAATTTCTCCGTGACTGTGTGTGACTTTGGGTGACTGTTTTAAAATCCAAGTTTATGGACAAAGTTTCAGATCCATCAGATGAGGGGAATTGGGTTTAAATAACTTCGTGACTGTGCGTGACTATGCGTGACTGTGTGTGACTACTTTAAAATTAATCTTTAGCCACAACGAGTCTGTGCACAAAGTTTCATATCGGATGAGGGGAAGTGAGGTTTAATCTCACCGTGACTATGCGTGACTATACGTGACTGTGCGTGACCATGCGTGACTATGCGTGACTGTGCGTGACTATGTCAAAGTTAATCTTTTTACAGCAAGTCTATTGACCAAGTTTTAGATCAATCGGATAAGGGGAAATGGGTTTTAAATCACTCCGTGACTGTGCGTGACTATGCGTGACGGCGCGAGACTACCCCCAAATTTATCTATAGTAACAACAAGACTATGGGCCAAGTTTCAGATCAATTATATGAGGGGGTTGCCCCATGGCAGACAGACAGACAGACAGAGAGTATGACAGACATAGAGTTTAAAAAGCACATTTTCGAAAAAAGTACATTTCCTAAAAAAGGCACGTTTTCCGTACAGTATTAAAAAATAATATTTTTTTTATTTATTTAATTCTTAACCCTTTTCGGCGCTGTGTTGTAATTCTGCAACATACCCGCAAAACGAGTGTAAAAATATCGCATATGACAATGTACCGATTTAGATCTACGTTGTAGATTGACAACAAAACATTCTAACGTTTTATTACCCAATTAGCTTACTATATGTCAATACTTTTTTTACACACAGAAAATAAATTTTCCAATCGAATTGTTCAAAACTTTAATAGCCGTTATTTCGATTGTAGCAACAGAAATTTAAGAGGAGCTTCATATTTTCTATTGTGATAAAACATTTACTGTTACAACCACAAATTTTTATTCGTAATTAAATCGAAATTCGGGTTCTAGCTTCATCGCAATTCGGTTGGCAGTAAATTCGGTAACCACAATTAATCTGTTTTCTGTGTGTATATTTATTTCATTCGAGTGGTACACGTGTACAATTCCATTTTGCACTCTTTGAATTAATTTACGGAAATGTTTTTATTGAAGATATACTGACATTTGGCTATTAAAATTTGTGTGAATGAAAGGTAGTAGAATATATTTCAATAATCAATTATATATTTTTCTGTAAAGCAAATTTACTTTATTTTATATACCGATCTTTGTTTGTTGCGTATATGCAACATTGTGGTACGATGTAATTTTTTTTACCATTTTTTATCCAATGTCAATGATTTGTTCTTAGTATCAGAAAGAGTGGTAAATTGCACATTCAGAGAAAGATAGTGAATATGGTCTTGATTTTTTTGACGACGACGATGCGGTCGATCCGACGTTCAACTTAGAGGTGAATGGGGATAAAAGCCCTGATGAGAAATAAGGGGTATCACCTGACTTGTTAAATGAACTTGTATCCACCGATAATCTATCTACTGCATGCACCACCAGGCAAAACATTAGTACTGCAACGGATTCATGTCCTGTTGCCGCTTCTCCTAGTACTACCACTGAACTATCTCCAAAATTATCTAATCTCGTGCCTACACACAGAAAAAAGATTGGTTGGAATTCGGTTACAACTAGAAAAATTTGTTAAAGTAATTAGAACTTTTATTGTAATACTTGAATGTTTATAAATAAAATAGATATTCTATTAAAACTATCGCATAATTACAATCCATTTAGAATTAATAAATCTACAACAACAGTATTAGTTACGTTTACCAATCAATGTCTTTATGTAAATTTCTAAACTAATTTAATTGAGGCAACCTAATAAAACAAAGAATAACATGCTTCAGTACTAAATATTGGCGACTGCAACTACTTATTCTATTATAACAATATATTTTAAACCGAAAATGTTTTAACAGATATTGTAATAAATAATTGGTTAGAGTACTACATATAAAATTTGTATTAAGAATGGTTTATCGGTTGTAACAAAAGAAACATCAATTTTTAAGCTCTTTTGGTATTTCTAACCGAAAGGAAACTCTATGAATCAATTTCTGTTGTAAATACAAAAAAAAAAAGATAAGAATATGTTTAGGTAGACCGAATTGTTGATTTAATTTGTCATATGTCAAATAAAATAAAATAAAAAAATAATAATGTATATTGTGATAGTTTATGTAATATTATAATTGAAAATCATAAAATGTTAAAAAGTGCAAAATTATATGAAAAAATGGATAACAGAATGGCCAGCAAGAAATACTGTTTATTATGGAACCTGAAGATGTTATCCAGTTCCCATGACTTGTGTGTTTTTCTTTGTATATATGGTTATAATTTAGAATACCAATGTGCCATTCAGGAGCGCACTATCATTCCCTGCGTTAAAGATATATATATAGAGATGCCCAGAACGCTGTCGCGTAGATATAAATATAAGGTACTTAATTTTGGATTGCCATATTGCAATTAATAAATATTTCCCTTCGCTATTGTAAGGCATTTATTTCGGCAGCAACTCGTGATTTAGCAACACAAATCGTCAAGTATATGAAAATTCCTCCTACGTCAGTATTAACGGTACAAATGTTTGTGAGGATATACACAACCTGAAACCTTACTATCACGTTGTCATCAGCACAAGGAGCTGACCAAATCCAAGATGTGTTCAAGATGCTTACCACTGCTTCTTTTTCCGGTTAGAAGGTAACAAAGGCAGTCGTTGTTGCAAAGTCGATCAATTGACGTGGAGGTTGTTGTAAGATTGGGTAAGTAATGGGTTTGTGCTGATATTTGTGCTAAGAATATATTTGGCTGTATCTAGCTTTTATATTGTCTACTGACGATACATAATCAGTTATCCATCACCTGTAATATCCATCACCGAAGATATGTTTAAATTTGTAAACGAGTTAGGTTCAAATGAAGCTATTACTATTATTATGAGCTCTTCGTTTGTTCGTCTCCAGAGTTCAATGTTGGTGATAATGTTTAGGCCAACATCATGCTTCCGCATTTAAGCATTTAACATATTTTATGCGTTAGTCTTATACTACAAAGTGGTTATCAGTACTGTTATTTATACGCGCTCCATGTGTTTTGGCAATATTTACATTCAGCCAACTCTATTGGCCAACGCGACCAAATCATTTACTTTGCCCTGCATATCGTTAAACTTGTGCGATTTGAGACAAATACCGCCAGCAAATTCCAAATCTTCTAGATGGTTTTAAAGATCCCAGACAGTACCCCTTCTTTTACTGCATACTTGTATCATAACCTCGTCGAAAAAACGGCGAACAATAATGAAGATAGAGGGCAACCTTGTTTTACTGGAGCATTTCTCATGAAAGATTCGCTGATAATGTCATTTGTGTAACTTGCAGTGTGGTATTGTTGTACATAGCTTTAATCAAATTTATCAATTTTGTTGGTACATCTTTTGCTTTTAATGTATCCCATAGTGCAGTACCTTTTATCAAGTCAAAAGCTTTTCTAAGGTCTATTAATTCTAAATAAAGCGGTGTTTGCCGCTTGACCGATCGATAGTCCGCATTAATGTGTAAAAAATTGGATGTAATATGTATTACATAAATCAGTAAATCTCTTTGGAATATATAGATTTCATTTTTACCTAGTCCCCATATTATATTCACATCCATTATAAATCTAGATATTTCTCTAGGTAGCAATAACTACTATTTGCCTGCCCTTAGGATCTAACCATTTTTTAACCTAAAACCAAATTACAAATGGACACAGCGTTGATAATAATATTTATTTAATAATAATATTTTTATTTATTATTAATAATAGTAATATTTATTCTTTTAGAAATGTTAGCAGAATTTTGAGACATCCGACGAATATGATGATGCGAGTATGATTTTAAATTGGTGAAAATCCATTTTATCATTTAGGATAGCTATTTATTTCTTTTATCTTATCAGACATATTTTATTTAGTTTAATGTAAAAATTATTTAAAAACAAATAAATAATAATAAAAATTTTTGTGTTTTTTTTTTTCATATGTCGTATTAGTAAAAATTCCGATTAATGGTTTTAACAATCAATAATTCAAATTAATAATTCCATTGTATCAACTAAATTTCACTATTCATACAATAGAATTTATATATAATTTCAATTGTCTTTACCATTTCACGGTAATATGTATTATACAATTCAGTAATTACAACAGAAATATTTGATAGTACACGTGACTACCAAAATTCGATTGGCAACAAATTCGGTTGCTACGACGAATCCGTTTTCTGTGTGTAGGACTAAGATTATAGGGAAAACGAAAAGCCTAAGCTTAAACGAGGACAATGTTTTCATATTACATCCAGAGATTTTTTGCCTCGATACTCCATTTGCAGTGTTTTCCCATCGACCTTATAAGGGACCAGATTAATTTATACTCTGTTCAAAAGGATGCCAATAAGCCTATAAATGTATCCGAACAAGAGATGCGTCAATTCATTGGTATCGTTTATTTCATGTCGGTAGCATATATGTCAAATTTAAAAATGTTTTAGTCTGAAAATATTAGCTTTGCGCCGGGGCGAGAAACATTGTCGTCGAAAAAATTTGAATTGGTTAGGCAGTTAGTTAGTTCACTTCAACAAAAATAGTAAAATGCTGCCATATGATCATGTTGATCCCAATCGGTTGTTTAAAATTCGGCCATAATACTGGAACTCAACAACAACTTCAAAAAAGTTCCATTGTGTTCCACAAAAGCTAGAAGTGTATTGAAACAGTATTTACCAGATAAGCCTCATAAATAGGGATTCAAACTATTTGTTATATGTGGATAAAAATTTGAAGTTCATGGCTTTTATATAGGAGGATAAGGCTGAAGAGGGTAGTACAAGCAAAACCATCAACTTAGCAACATTTAGAATACAAATAGCTGAGACGTTATGCAAATATAAATCAATTGACCGTACAAAGTGAGGAAGTGATGTTGAGTGTCTCATTCAAACAAAAAGAAGAAAGTCTGGTTCAAATCGTTACCTCAATTTTCCAGGCTGTAAAGGTTATACGCAAACATTGTGCGTATTATTTGTGTTACAATAAGAAGCATAACTGTTTTAACATTTTGCACATTACTTAAGCTCAACTTCAATCATTAAGTCTATTGCTGGCTGCAATGTTGCATTTCTGCAACACATAATTGTTTTATAAAAATAATATTTAAATTTAAAAAAAAAATTTGTTTTTTAATTTTTCCATTAATAACAACCTATATACCACCTAATAATAATAAAACTACCAAAATTGGCGTTCTTGCGCCGTAAAGGGTTAAAAATTACCTTTTCTGACGTGTTTTTATTATTAGTACCTTTTCTTTGAAAAGTTCTTTCGTAAAATTTCAATGAACATCGTTACCTTACAACTTACTGCTATCACCTTAACATGCCGTTTAAATCATATCGCAATTTTGTAATTAAAGTTTAACGTGTGTTTGACGACCTTTGTAATCAGGTCAGTAGGTATTCACATTTTGTTGCATAAGCAACGTTGCCAGACTAGGGGGAGATAATGTGTTTTATAAATTTTATAAAAATTTTTTTAAAAAAACTTTCACGATTGTGTTAACTAAAAATATATTATCCCAACTAAAATAGTAAATCGCTAAATTGAATACCAAACCAAAATTATTATTTGTGAAAAACTAAAGCAAATATCTGGCAAGTAAGTCTATGTATAAGTGCTTTAAACTTTTTATTTATGTACTGCTACTCGTCGTTCCAGCGGTTTTAGTCTTTTGTCATATGAAACTATTTGGCAGTTGATATTTTCTACTAGTTTTTCTAAATTTGAGTGCATGTTTTCATTGCCAGTAATATGAAATTGTATAAACAGGATGTGGGTAAATTTAAATGGTTGTGTCAAGATTTACATAATCAGAGATTGTAATAAATAATCTCTAATATTCTCCATAAAGATATGTATATATATATATATAGATAAATATGTTGAACATGTGCATCATCAACAACTGTTATTTTTTATTAATGAGAATGGCCTTTATATAGTGTACTGTGGAGAAATAAACTGTATAGAAAGTGCTTTAATTTTATTTCAATAAAGTCCGCAATATTTTGGTCAATGGCTGTACTTTAGAAAATATTATCCTTTTATGGTAATGCTAAACGTACGCTCATATGCAGCAATGACATCACAAGTTTAAATATTACAACACTTAAATGTACACGTACTGAACGATTTATAACTTAACAGAAAACGTTGTCGTATTTGTGGGTATTGAACATAAATTCAACCATATAAAAACCAAAGTTGGCATCATAAAGGTTAAATTTTTGTTAAATGGTTAAATGTTAAACATATTAAAATTTGGCAATGAACTGCACAACTATTCTAGTAACATTTCCATGGACAGTAGCTATTCCCAATAAGAAGACAGAGATTTTTGCTTGCATTTTTACTGTACTTGCATTTCTGTATAATGCATCTTTAATTCTTGATATCCATGGTCGCTAGTAGCGTAAATATAGTTTGTGAACACAAGACAGAATTCTATTCAAAATACTACCTTCTATCTACTACATAGTTCTATTTCTCGCTGTATAGGATTTTGCAGACCACAGATTAAACGCGGAATTCAGACTACTAGCAATCATCCAAATCAAATCACACTTGGAATTCAGACGTTAATAATCATCCCATTCATGTGTAGAAAAAATTTCACACAGATAGTTTTCATTACTTTTTTTGATTGTGAAATCTTATTAAAAATATATTAATTCCACTAACTATGGCACCTACTGTTAATGTATTTGTTTTCTATTATTTTTTTTACGGTTTTGAAATGAAACTAGAGCAAATAGAAAAGTGAAATAAATTATAAATTAGATCACCATTTAGTTTATTTATGGGTCAAATGTTTGATATTTTTGGCATAATTTCGAAACGTCGCGGTCAGGTCAAAGCAGCATAAATAAGTACACACGAAAAAGATACATAGCCAATACAAAAATTCTTGCAGTTTAAATTAAATTATTATATTTTAGAAATTTCTGACAAATCTATAATATTAATAGGCTAGGCGATTTCTTGTGACCAATGTTTTGTTCTACCGTTTTATCCCGATTTTGACCAAGCGTACATTATATGAAAAGTATTTATTTATGGCTGTTTTCCAGATTTACAAATTTTTAAATTTTTTTTTTTTTTTTGAGTAAATTGCATTTAAAGTTGCTACTAACACATACAAAAAATTATACAAGTGCTTTGTATGTTATTATTAAATTTGTTAGTGAGTTTGTTATCTTCATTCACAATAATAATAAGCCAAAAAATTGTTGGTTTGCGAATTGGCTAAGTTGAAAAATAAAGTTGCCTAGAAATTGCAATCGAATTTCGAGCGCTGGAATCTGCTAGTAGTACTTTAATACTAGACTTTTTAAAAAACATATTCAAAAAACTATATAAAATTTTGAAATGTTTCTGTAGTGATAATATAACGAAATATCTATAATATTAAAAGTATTTCTTTAAGAAAAATTTTTGAAATAGCTAAAAGCTGTAGTAAAACTTTTTAAAATTTTATAAATTCCTGTAGGAAAAAATTTAATTCTCAAAAATAGTCTTGAAAATTTTTAATTTTACTACTCAAAAAATAAACAAACAATTTTGTTTAGTTATTTTCTCAACTTCATTATTATGATTCCTTATAGAAATTTATTTAATACTGCTTTGAAAATGACTTAAATTTATGTAGATATTTTAAGTTTCGTTCTCTTAGAAATACGAGGGTTGCTACATGTATTCGGAGATATGGCAACACCAGTCAAGATACGAAAATCTAACAAGAACGTCGTAAAGTTTGACAAACAAAATCGGAAGAATTTTCATGTGTTATTTTTTTTTTTTTTTTTTTGTAATTTTAAACTTAAATTTACTACACAATTCTACGATGATCAAAACGATGTGACTTTTGGTCGATATTGCATAATTTGAGAATATTAAAAAACAAAAATCTCAAAGTCGGCTTACACAAGTGACTCTTTGAGCAATCAAAATGTTGAATAGGTACATCACCCGCCATATAGCCCACAGAAGTGGCACCCCATTACTTCGTTTTATTTCCGTACATCAAAAATAAATTGCAAAGTCAATGTTTTTTCATGGCTGAAAAAGTGGTTCGTACGTTTAAAACGCATGTTTTAAGTAACCTCGTTCGAATTGGATAATTTTTTTTCTCACAACGGTGTCAAACATATTCAATATTCAATAAATGTTTATGAAGACAATTAGTTACTATTACTTGTTCTTTATTTTCAAAACACAAGTACAAACCCTCGTATTTATGTATGCAAAATGTAAGCAGTTATAATAATTCATAAAAACCACGTAGTAAATTAAGCTTTTAACTTCTTTTTTTTAAGAAATCTATGACACCTTAAACAAAACTTACTGCCACATACCACCAAGACCTAAGAACGAATGAAAAAAACTCACATAATTCATAACAATTCCAACTTTTATGAAAGAATTATGTTCTCAACCAGATATTAGGTCACATTGTTAAACGGAATAAAAAACGATGTGAACAGAAAAAAGTGGCAACGAAATAGAAAAATAAAAGACACATCTTGAAAAGGAAAAAGAAAAAGTAAATGTCGGCAAAGGAATTCTAGTGTAAAAAAATTAGAAGTCAATCTAAAACGGTCTTCTTGAAAGCTAAATTGTTAAAAATGTAAAAATTTGTATATTTTCTTTAAAAAAACTGTCTTTTCAAAAAAAATGTATCATTTCTTAAAAAGTGAATTTTCTTCAAAGGGTGCCGTTTCTTAAAAAGTTAATTTTCTAAAAAATTCATTTTCTTAAACAAGTATTTTTTTAAAGTACCTTTACGCAATAAAAGTAGATTTTGAATATTTGTTTATTTATTTGTTGGTTTTTTTTTTCAATATTAGAACCTTAATAATATAATTCTTTTGTGGTTCAATTGGGATTATATAAGTAATATCATTATTAAGAATCAATGAATAAATAGATAATTTTTTAATGGAAAAGTAAAAGAAATAACAGTAAATTAACAAAATGATAAAGTTAATTAATGAGCTGGCTGTATAGTTTTGAGAAGAGAGAAAGAATGAAAGAGAAATCGAAAAAAAATAAAATTAGTGATATGTTTTTTTAAAAAAGAGCTACTTGTTGGAAGTTATATATTCAAAGAAGGTTTTCTTGAAATTTTTTACTCCCGATATAAGTTTTATGTTCATGGGAAGGGCATTTCATAGCTTAATTGCTTTAATGAAAAAATTTTCGTTAACGAAAGATTTTCTCTAAAAAAGTAAGTTTTCTTTGAAAAACTAGCTTTTCTGAAAAAAGTACCTTTTTTAATGGTAATTCTTATAAAATATATTTACTTAAAAAATACCTTTTCTTAAAAAGGTGGGAACTTTATTTCTTAAAATTTTCACAAAAAATTACCTTTTTCTAAAAAAGTACCTTTTCTTAAGAAGAATCGTTTCTTAATAGGAACCTCATCTTTAAAAAGTTCATTATTTAAGAAAAATTTACTTAAAAAACACATTTTCTAAAAACCAACATCTTTTTAAGTTTTAAATAAAATAAATTAAAACAAAACTTATTCCATCTCCACTCTGCGTTTCGTTGACGGTTTTACAACTTCATCAGGAGTGCATAAAATTTTTTTTTATTATTAATTTGATTAATCCAAACTTATTTATATTGTCAGGTTATTATTATTTAAAAAATTTAAAGATAAAAAACTGGACATCACAACACAAATTTAATAAAATTAAATAAATTAATAAAAGTAAATAATCAAAATAAGTAAATATAAAAAAATCACAGTTTTAAACTTAACGACTAATATCACAGAACTAATATTTTAGTAATTTCAATTGAATATTGCAGCTTAGTGTTATCTTTGTCTTCTTTGTTGTTTCGTTTATTATTTATTTTTTTTTAATATTGATTATTTACTTTTATTAATTTATTTAATTTTATTAAATTTGTGTCGTGATGTCCAGTTTTTTATCTCTAAATTTTTTAAATAATAATAACCTGACAATATAAGTTTGGATTCATCAAATTAATAAAAAAAAATTTTTTATACACTCCTGATAAAGTTAAAAACCGTCAACGAAGCGTAGAGTGGAGATGAAATAAATTTTGTTTTAATTTATATTATTTAAAACTTATAACCTGACCATCCTAGCCCAAAAGAAATAACATAAATTCAAGATAACTGGTCATAAAACAATTCAATAACGTAAATAAGAAGCATTTCTTAAAAAAATAGCTTTCAAAAAAATATTTATTTTTTTTTAGTATAAGTGTTGCTTTTGAAGTCTCTAAAAAAAACCTTATCTTAAAAAAAGCATAATTTCTGGAAAAAAAAGTAACTTTTCTCAGAAAAGTAAATAAATAAAACACCTTTTTTAAAAGGTTTCATTATTAATTAGTAACTTTTTAATAAAAAGTATTTTTATTTTAAAATATTTTTTAGTCGCTTATTACAAAACTGACTTAAAAAAAATTACTTTTGTTCAGTAAATTTTAAAAAGCCACGTTTTCTTATAAAACGAATTTCAAATATAACTTTTCTTAAACTGTACCCCTTTTTAAAAAGTACATTTTTGTTAATTACGTACCTTTTCTCAAAAAAAGTATTCTATTCTATAATAATAGGCAAGGCGATTTCTTGCGACCGATATAACATTGTCAGTTTTACCCCGACTTTGACCAACCACACCTCATTTGAAAGGAATTTCTTTTTAGCTGTTCACCAGATTTACAGATTTTTACATTTTAAATATTTTTGGAGTAAAATGCATTTAATGTTTCTACTAACACATACATAAAATTATACAATGCTGTATTTGTGTTTATTAAATTTGCTAATGTATTTGCAAACATTATATATGGAAAGCCCTGTCGTGAATTGAAAAATTATTTTGGACATAAACCAATAACGACAATAACGCAATCAATATTTAAAAATTGTTGAATTGTGAATTAGCTAAAATTGATTAGACATTATAGACAAATTTATTAAATTTCAAAATAAAATTTCGTAGATTTTGCATCCGAATTTCGAGGACTGGGCTCTGCTAGTCACTTCACGATAATTCCAGTTCCTGATTGTTGTGCATTCGTCTAATTATGCTAACGCTTATCCTTATCGTCGAGTTTGTGTCGAATTTAATCAACTTTATAATATCATTGACTTCAAAAAAGCTTAGATTTTATTAGAGTTTAGCTTTTATCTAAACAATATATAATTAATTTTTATTTTTAGTAATTAATTATTATTTATTAAATTTATAATTATAACTTATAAAACTAATACAGATTATTGAGCAAAGCTACAAAAGCTATCAGTTCGCTAAAAAGTTAAAAAGTACTACTTTTTAAAAAAAGCTGATTTTTTTAAGGGTACCCTTACTAAAAAACTAAAAATGTACAATTTCTCAATTATATATAAAAAATATTTTTTTTTAATATTTCGTTTTAGTCTCTTTAAGAAAAGATAAAAAAAGTATGATACATTTTCTTTATATACCTTTTCTTGAATAAATTATCATCTCTGAAATAAGTGATTTTTCTCAAGAAACTACATTTTCTTAAAAAACTACCTATTCTTAAAAAAGCACCATGACTTAAAAACGTACATTTTAAAAAAAAGTGCCTTTTCAAAAAAAAAAAAAAAAAAAAAGTAAAAATATACAGAATTTCTTAGCAAAGTGCCTTTTTTAATAAAAAGTATTTCTCCAAAGTATTTCTTTTGTCTTATTTAAAAAAAATTAAAAATAGTACCATTTCTTAAAAATAGTATTTTTTCTGAAAAATTTTATTTTTCTCAAGAAAGGGTATTTCTGAAAAAAGGCACTTTTTCTTAAAAAATGAATTTTCTTAAAAAAGTACCTCTTCCTGAAAAAATACCTTTTCCTTAAAAGTAACTGATATTAAAAATTATCTTTTATTAAAAACGTAAGGTACGTTTTAAAAAATTAGTCTTTTAAAATAGAGCTTTCTCCTAAAAATTTGAGTTTTTTTAAAAAAGTATTTTTTCTTCTAAAGTAAGTACATTTTTAGAAAGTACATTTTCGTAAAAAGGTAGATTTTCTTAAAAATCAAAATTATCTTATATCGATCGATTTTACAAAAAGTTAAGTTACTAAGTATTTTTGGTGATTCCAAACATCACCACCAACTAATTGTACCTGAGTACATTGCGTACTTGATGCCGTCGAAATATTAAAAAATTATCACATCTTGTAGGGTATTAAATTAAAAAAAAAAATAAAATCAAAATACTAAAAGACAACAGACATAAACCATTGAAATCCAAAGAATGAAAACAATTGTCGAAAATAAACACACGCAAAGCCCGTTACTTCAAAAAATGCAAAAAAGTATTCCAAAGACAAGTTACCCATAAGATAACCAACAAAAAGGAAAAATAGCAACAAAAAAAGCATCAAAACTGTCATTGAATTTAAGGAAGATATATAGCCCTGGATAGAACTAGAGGCAAAGAAAAACTACAAAAAAAAAAAAGAACTGTGTCCAAATAACAAGAATAATAGGAATCTATGAATACTCTTATATCGTAAGTGAAACGAAAAACTTCTCAAATTTTTAATGCATTTTAAAAGTTAGCATTTACGTGTGAAGTAGCTGGTATTCCATTTTTGTCTTTTGGAAAAATTTAAACGTGACTTATAACGGAAATGGAAGGAAAAAACTACTAAAAATGAGCATTTAAATTAAAAAAGTTTTAAACAAAACGCTGAAAATAAAAAAAATAAATAACAAAACCAAATTTTACTTTTGAACTAATGAGTGGAAAATTTTATTGTAAAGAATTTGAGTTATGACTTTAATTGGCCAAATAATTGAGAAGAAAAAAATGCAAAAAAACGGAAGCCTACATCAAACTTTTGTAAGCAATACTGGATGAGGATGAGGACATGGACAAACAATTATTCCCAAAATTAAAGTGTTGCAGCCAAATTATACACATATTTAATATATATATATATATATATATATATATATATATATATATATATATATAATTTTCCATAGTCTCCTTAAGCCATTTTCTTCTTTAAATATATTTTTCTTTCTTAACTGCTTTGTTTTGGCAACAACAAAAGACTTCAAAAATTTTGTTATTTGCTTCAAATTAAATTTTTATTTAATACCATACAAAGCAGAAATCAAATCATTTATCAATGCGCTTAGAAACAGTAAGAAAGAAAAACTCAACGATTCGAACTGGCACAAACTGGTGTTCACTGCTATTCCAGTTGGATTAAATTAGCTCAAGTGGAAAATCTAATTTTCGTATGTTGTTTTACCTTTTTATTATTGTTGATGTTTAGTTCTTTAGTTATGCTCTTCTAAAAAGATTTAAGAAAAATAGCACAAATAAAATAATATTAAATTTTACAAAATTGTTTTCTGTGCTATGAGTATTTTACATAAATTGAACATAAAATTTAGGAAAACCTTTTAAATGAAATAAGGATTTTTATCTCGTTTGTTTATGTTGCCAATATAAATATGTTTGTAGTTAGGTTGTAAGGCTGTAAATTGCATGGTAGTTGCCCAAGGATAAAATAATAAAGGAAAAGGGAAAAAATTAAAAAATTAAAAAATCAAAATAAAAAATATGTTCCATACAAAGGTCTTGTCCATTTGCTTTTAAAAGTAAAATCAATTATTAAAATGAGTTATTAAAAATAATAGAACGATTACATATGTTACTTAACAATGATTGTTCGGTCGTCTCAAAATTAATTTAGGTAGTCCGTCCGTCCGTCTGTCGCTTTGGCTGGAAAAATAAGCAATTTGGTGGAAAATGTGAAAGTAGTGAGTGTTGTAATAGTTCAAATGAAATTCCAAATCCCTTTTCAAATTTCTCTGTTTATTGCATTCTTTTTTATTTCTTTATTTTGAACATAAAATCTATGTTGCCTTCATCATGCTTACATATTCCGTGATATAATCGGATATATCTCTTTTAAGCGAAACTTGTGCAAGTGCTAAGTCATGTTTTTATATTATGCTCTCTGTAGAACAAAAGCAAAATTTGTATCATCCTCTTTATGAGTGATTTCAGGCCAAACCGAATAACCTTTTGAAATCACCATTTTTTTTCTTAAAAAATATGGCAAATGTGTTTAACTTCTGAAAATATGGAACATATGTTTAAGGAAAAAAATATCCAAAAAACTTATTAAAAAATTCTCGAAAAAATTAAAAACCCATCGACAGGAAAAAAAACTATATGGATGTTATAAAAAACCTGTTTCACAAACATTAATTTTAGCTTGATTTAAAGGTTTTTATTTAATGTAATTTATGTAATCATAAAAAATTTAGTGTCAATAAGTTTTCATTACTTTTTTTTTAATTTACAACATTCGCTTGTGTACTTCACAATCAGCCCACCTGTATAAAATTTAAAAAAGTGCAGTTCTATTCTTACATATTTTCTTAAGATATCCTGTAAATTTCTGGTCGGAAAACCGTTGAGTTCTATTTCAACGAATTTCTAAACAGCCGTACGTACCACAAAACAGTCGATTTTCTATGGCTTCATGTGTATAATATGATTTTTGTACTGTTTATGAACATTGTTTGACTTATTATTGACACCGAAATAAACAAAAAGAGATTTATTTAGAAAATTGTACAATCTTTCAGGATATCTTAGGAATATCCTTACGAGTATCTTTACGAATATAACTGAATATTCTTATAAATTTTATACTGGTGGGCTGATTGGTAAATACACAAAATAATGTTATAAACAAAAAAAAGGAATGAAAATGTGTTATAAAAACTTAAAAAAAAAAAAAATAAAAATTTAAATAAATAAATAATAAATAAGTAGAGCCATAAACATTTAAAGCGAGCATATAATCCTTAAATTCCAACACACATGTTTAATATTTTCAGAAGTAGAAAATTTACTTTCGAATTACTTATATTAATTAATATGGTTTAAACATTAAACTTCTGCACAAATAAATTAAATGATTTAAGAAAATCTATTAAATCAAGAGAAAATTATTTTATTTAGTTTTTAAGAAACTCAAATAACCTTATTTTTTTATTCTGATTTTAATGACAAAAGTAAATCCCTTTATAAAGAGTGTTATGTGTTTATTGGCATGTTTATACATTCTAATAATACTTTCTAAAGTAATGATGAGGATAATGATTTCCATGAATGAATTAACTACAATTAAGTTCAATTGATATGTTCTTTTTTTGTCTGGTAATGGAACTGTCAGTCATTGTTAAGGAAGCAACCCTTTTTGTGACCGTTATTACAATCAATCTGTCATTAAATGTAGAAAGTGTTCTATTGTTTTGACAACAGCTTTTAGAAAACTTGTTAATAACTCTTAAATTGTCGTTTTAGTCATATAATTATGCTACTGGCATTCAACGGCATTCAATAACACTTTTTAAACAAAAAACTGGCTTAAAAGGATATAATGATATCGAGCCATGACCGCGAAAATAGCTTAACTGCCCAAATCAAGATGTTCAAGAAGAAAGGTTTTTGTTTAACTTAACTTCATTTCTAGTATAAAAATGCCCCAAAAATGTGCACTGAATCTATAAAATTTTGATATAGAATTGAAATGCTTATAAATTATCGATGTTCGCAAAACACGAAAACCGATCAAAGGTAATCATTTAAGAAAAACGTACTTTCTTAAGAAGAGGTGCTTTTTAATACAAAGGTACTTTTTTAATAAAATTCACTTTTTTAAGAAAAGGTACTTTTTTCAGAATGGTACTTTTTTGAGAAAAGTTGTTTTTTTTTTAAGTTACTGTTTCAAAAAAAATAACTTTTTACGAAAAAGGTTTTTTAAGGATACATTTTTTAAGGGAGAGGAATGTTTTTTTCAAAAGGTACTTTTTTAAGAAAATGTCCATTTTTAAGAAAATTTACTTCTTTAAGAAAGTGTACTATTTCAAGAAAATACACTTCTTCAGAATGGATAACTTTTAAAGAAAAGGTAATTTTTAAGAAAATGTATTTTTTTAAGAAAAGGTATTTACTTCGAAAAGTTACTTTTTCTACAAAAGGTACTTTATACTTTTTTCTTTAAGAAATATATAATTTCAGAATAAAAACTTTTTTAAGAAAAAGTACTTTTGTAAGATATTTAAGGTATATTTTAAAATAAAAAGGTAATTTTTTGAGTATTTTTTAGGAGAAGTTACCTTTCTAGAAAAGATACCTTTTGGTAATACGTAATTTTAAAATATTTTTTTAAAGCACTTTTTTAAGAAAATGTAAGTTTTAATGGGAAGATGTTTTTTAGAAAATAAATTTTTTTAAAAGCGCTTTTTTAAAAAAATTTGTTTCTTTTTTAAGAAAAGGATATTTTTTAGAAAAGGCACCATTTTTTAAATATGTACCTTTGTAAAAAAAGTATACTTTTATGGAATATTCTTTTTATTGGAAAAAGTACTTTTTTTTTATTAAAATTTACTTTTTTAAGAAAAGGTACTTTTCTAAAAAAATTTACTTTTTAGGAATTTCTAATTTTTTAAGAAAAGGTACTTATTTAAGATACTGTACTTTCCTAAGAAAAGGCATTTTTTTGAAAAATTTATTTTTTGAGGAAGAGGTACTTTCCTAAGAACTTTGTTTTTTTAAGTGTGCTTTTTCTTCTTAATACGTGCTTTTTTAAAAAATGTGTTTTTTAAGAAGAGGTCCTTTTTAAGTGTAGTCACCTGTTTTTAAAAAAAAAATCACTTTTTTTAGAAAAATTTACTTTTCTACTTTTCTTTTTTAAGAAATGTACTTTTTAAAGAAAAAGTAATTTTGTTAAGAAAATTTAATATTTGAAGAAAAAGTACTTTTTTAAGAAAAATAACTTATTTAAGACTAGGTACTTTCCTAAGAAAATGTATGTTTTTGAGGAAAAGGTATTATTTGAAAAAAATGGATTCTTCCACGAAATTGTATTTTTTTTTTTGAAAAACGTACTTTTTAAGAAAATAACTTTTTTTAACTTTTTTTTAGAAAGGTACTTTTAAAAAAAGGATCCTCCTCTTTAAAAAAATTGTTTTTTTAAGTAAACAAAGTGAACAAAAATTTACTTTTTTAAGAAAGGTACTGTTTTAAGAAATGGTACTTTTTTAGATACTTTTCTACAGATACTTTTCTACGAAAATGTACTTTTTAGGGAAAGGTACTTTAAAAAAATATTCTTTTTTAACAAAAATAATATTTTATTTTAATAAAATAAAATAGTACTTATGTAAGAATATTCTTTTTTCAACTTTTCCAATTGCGTCTAATTTAAGGACCCTAGTGATATCAGTTTAATGTTAGACAGAATAAGTGAACCAATCCCTTCGTTTACTTCATCTTTCAGGTCAGCACAACAGAGAGAAAACACTTTTAATTATACAGATTGAAATATCTTTCTTACTCAGATTGAAAACAAACTATCGTACAAATAGTGAAGAATAGATTATCTTTGTTCATGTTTCGCCTCGCTTTAATATTCACATACATTTCTCTTATTGTTTTGCTTAAAGTCTTTTCAACAACAAAAGAATAAAATAAAGAAGCCCTAGAAAAACTTAATCAACTAAATGCACATTTTCATTTTGCACTTGGATGAAATCCATTTTGTTTTACTTTCCATACGGTTTTCTGTTATAGAAGCATTTTCAATTAAAACACTAAACTGGAATTTAAATGCATTATGTGGATACAATTTGACAGTGACGATTTTGTGTAATGAGTACGGAGAAAAAAAACTTTTTGGAAATAAATCTTTAAAATGTCATTTCAAAAAGAGAATTTCAACTTAAACATGACTTAAACCTTAATTTAAATTGAATGATTTATTGTTGTTTTTATCACCTTCCATTATCAATAACAAAAACGAATAACAACTGCAGCATATTTTTTTAAACTTCAAACGCGTTTGAAGATATTTTGTCTAATGTTAAACTTTCGTGATAATTTATGGCTTAAAAAAATAAGTGCAAAATTGCAACGCTTGATTATTTATCTTCTTCTAAGTATAGAGAGTAGAAAGTAAAATCCTGAGGGTAAAATATAATAAATACAACAAATAGTTTTACCTTAGAAACTATCATATAGACAAAAAATTCAGTTCTGTTCTTTTAAATTGGATGCACTAAAATGGTGTATTTAATGAATAAAAAGTTTATATGTTTTAATGTTGTGAGGTAATACATTAATGGTATTAAATTTATATTTTATGTCCTCCAACCACAGAGTAAAGGATATTATGTTATGTTTTTTATATTTATGTTTCTAATATTTTTGTGACCTTTAACATTAACTAATATTTAACTAACCCACGTAAGTAAGAAGGATAAAGTCAGCCTAGGCCAACTAAAATTTACATTTTGGTTTTTAGGTAAACGTTCTACGGACTAAGAAAGTTTAATAACAAACTTTATACAGGAATGAGGTTATTAGTGGACATAGAAAATAAGATTATCGCTTGGATAAAAAGTTTCCGTCTACGGGCAAAGAGGTATTTGACAAAAAAAAAAAAAACGGCCCAAAATTATTTAAAGTGTTTTTTTTTTAATAAAAAGCCCGGCTTTGTATTTTTGAATAAATAATATGTTTTAATTTCTGATGTGGTGAAATTTGTGATAATTTCAGGACTTTTGAGCCCATCCCCACCGAGTTTCTAGGAAAATTAAATTTATTTTCTAAATTTGATTTTAAATTTATTTTCTAAATTTTATTTTTAGTTTATATTTTGGAACTGCTTTTGACATTAACGGTAATCAGGAAATTTTCATGGTTTAATTTCTGATGTGGTGAAATTTGTGATAATTTCAGGACTTTTGAGCCCCTCCCCACCGAGTTTCTAAGAAACTTAAATTTATTTTCTAAATTTGATGTTAAATTTATTTTCTAAATTTTATTTTTAGTTTAAATTTTGCAACTGCTTTTGATATTAATGGTAATCAGGAAATTTTCAGTGGAATAAATGCAGCGAAATCGTTTATTGCTTTAAGTTCAAGCGGAAAACCAAGGTGGTTTTGAAACGCTTCTAGGTCAAATTATTTTAATTTTATTTTTGTTGAGAAATTGGGTGAAAGTACTAGGCCAGTAGAGTTCCAAAGTGGTGGTTTGCTTAGTTTTTCAGCTACAACTCAAGAACCATTGATGAATTCTCATTTCATTCTCAAAAATTACATCTAAGGCTTAAGTAATTTGTATTTTCCATGTAAAAAATTAAAAAATAAATATTTTATTTAATATTATAATATCATACGTATATATGTATCTCTACTACATACTTTACTAATAATAATATACCCTGAAAAAGGGAAAAATTTGTCCAAATTGATCTGCTGAAGAATGAAATGAGAAATCATTAATGATTTTTGAGTTATAGCTGACAATATATGTAAACAAACCTCAAGATATGAAAAAAATATAAAAGGTGATAAAAAGTTCTGAGAACGCCAAACTCTTTTGTGTTTTACTATACTGACCTAACTTGGAATATTTCGCTCTCCACCCCCAGACAATACCCCGTACATGTTCTACAGTGTTATTTTAACAGCCCCAGATATTATAATTTTGGAGATAGCATAAAAATGGAAAAAAGGAGACATTATAAAAACATCGGCAACAAATATGTAAATTTATGCAAACTGTTTTTATAGGTTCTGAAAGTAGAAATTTTTATTTTCAATGGTACAAATAGTTACCTTTCAAGAAGTTTTTTTTTGAGTGTGCAGTTTATGTATACGTTTCTAAAAAAAGAAGAAGTAAGAAAACTATAGTCGGTCTACAGCGACTATACGATACCCTATACCATGGTTTACAGACCCTATCTTTCGGTCTAACTAATTCGATATAGAAAATAAGCATAAACCAAATCTGAGTGGCATTGTTATTAATTTTTTGGCTGCAGATATGAAAAAGTTCATGTCGGATGCTATACTTATATGGGGCCAAGTTCAAAAAATGGGCCGATCCTGACCATCTTTGGTAATGTCTCTTGTATTTTACAAAAATATATACAAACAAAATTTGAGAACAATCAGTGCAATATTTTTGTTTTTTGATGATCGGGAAGCAACTCTTTATGGGGCATATGACTAAGAGTTGTCCCATAGAGACCATTTTTGGATTACAGATTAAAGGATGTAATAAACACATACAAACCCAATTTGACTAAGATCTATGCGATAATTTGGATCTTATGGCAATTTATGTCGATTTCATAGGGGGCATTTGTATGGGGACTAGGTCTGAACATGGACCGATTTTCACCAATTTCAATATAGCAAATTTCATCAAAATATATTCATATTTGCGACCTGCAGTTTGATTACAAGCTTTACATGGACACACAGAAGGACGGACGGACGGACATCGTTAAATCGAATCAGATAGTGATTCTGATTCGATCGATATAATAAAAGATGGGTCTATGTCAAATGTTTTTGGAAGTTACAAACAGCAGCACCAAACCACATAGTGGTATCTTATATATTAAAAGAATTTATGAATAAACTTTGCCTTCAAGATTCTTTTCAATTTTTTCTTCTTTCAAACCTCTATAACTAGAGTTCTAATTAACGAAGGCTGTTGACATAGGTCTAAGAACACTCAGTGGATCAAGCTCCTTCTTTTGAGCTATTAACTGCTTAAATTCGTTGGGTTTGAGGAAAGTTATGCGTGGAGAATCAACTTTACTTTTACTGTACGTTAACTTATCTTGGCATATTTTGGCATTACTGTACGTTAACTTCTCTTGGCAAATTTTGGTATTATATTATAAAAATTAATATAATATA
>CAVMKG010000576.1:0-2500 GCA_963682025.1 Cordilura impudica
AATTTTTAATTTTTAATTTTTTAATTTTTAATTTTTAATTTTTAATTTTTTAATTTTTAATTTTTAATTTTTTAATTTTTAATTTTTAATTTTAATTTTTAATTTTTAATTTTTAATTTTTAATTTTTTAATTTTTAATTTTTAATTTTTAATTTTTAATTTTTAATTTTTAATTTTTAATTTTTAATTTTTAATTTTTAATTTTTAATTTTTAATTTTTAATTTTTAATTTTTAATTTTTAATTTTTAATTTTTAATTTTTAATTTTTAAATTTTAATTTTAATTTTTAATTTTTAATTTTTAATTTTTAATTTTTAATTTTAATTTTTTAATTTTTAATTTTTAATTTTTAATTTTTAATTTTTAATTTTTAATTTTTAATTTTTAATTTTTAATTTTTAATTTTTAATTTTTTAATTTTTAATTTTTTAATTTTTTAATTTTTAATTTTTAATTTTTAATTTTTAATTTTTAATTTTTAATTTTTAATTTTTAATTTTTAATTTTTTTAATTTTTAATTTTTAATTATTATTATTAATTTTTAATTTTTAATTTTTAATTTTTAATTTCAATTTTTTAATTTTTATTTTTTTATTTTTAATTTTTAATTATTAATTTTTATTTTTAATTTTTAATTTTTAATTTTTAATTTTTTAATTTTTAATTTTTAATTTTTAATTTTTAATTTTTAATTTTTAATTTTTAATTTTTATTTTTTAATTTTTAATTTTTAATTTTTAATTTTTAATTTTTAATTTTTTATTTTCTATTTTTAATTTTTTAATTTTTTAATTTTTAATTTTTAATTTTTAAGTTTTAACTTTTTAATTTTTAATTTTTAATTTTTAAATTTTTTATTTTTAATTCTTAATTTTTAATTTTTAATTTTTAATTTTTAATTTTTTAATTTTTAATTTTTAATTTTTTAATTTTTAATTTTTAATTTTTAATTTTTAATTTTTAATTTTTAATTTTTAATTTTTTAATTATTAATTATTAATTTTTAATTTTTAATTTTTAATTTTTTAATTTTTAATTTTTAATTTTTATTTCAATTTTTAATTTTTAATTTTTAATTTTTATTTTTAATTTTTAATTATTAATTTTT
Organism: Cordilura impudica; assembly: GCA_963682025.1. Lineage (NCBI taxonomy): Eukaryota > Metazoa > Arthropoda > Insecta > Diptera > Scathophagidae > Cordilura > Cordilura impudica. The sequence goes on from CAVMKG010000576.1 coordinate 1,111, forward strand.
AATTTTTAATTTTTAATTTTTAATTTTTAATTTTTAATTTTTAATTTTTAATTTTTAATTTTTAATTTTTAATTTTTAATTTTTAATTTTTAATTTTTAATTTTAATTTTTAATTTTTAATTTTTAATTTTTAATTTTTAATTTTTAATTTTTAATTTTTAATTTTTAATTTTTAATTTTAGATTTTTATTTTTTAATTTTTAATTTTTAATTTTTAATTTTTAAATTTTTAATTTTTAATTTTTAATTTTTAATTTTTAATTTTTAATTTTTAATTTTTAATTTTTAATTTTTAATTTTTAATTTTTAATTTTTAATTTTTAATTTTTAATTTTTAATTTTTAATTTTTAATCTTTAATCTTTAATTTTTATTTTCTTAATTTTAATTTTTTATTTTTAATTTTTAATTTTTAATTTTTAATTTTAATTTTTAATTTTTTAATTTTTAATTTTTAATTTTTAATTTTTAATTTTTAATTTTAATTTTTAATTTTTAATTTTTAATTTTTAATTTTTAATTTTTAATTTTTAATTTTTAATTTTTAATTTTTAATTTTTAATTTTTTAATTTTTAATTTTTAATTTTTTAATTTTTAATTTTTAATTTTTAATTTTTAATTTTTAATTTTTAATATTTAATTTTTAATTTTTAATTTTTAATTTTTAATTTTTAATTTTTAATTTTTAATTTTTAATTTTTAATTTTTAATTTTTAATTTTTAATTTTTAATTTTTAATTTTTTAATTTTTAATTTTTCAATTTTTAATTTTTAATTTTTAATTTTTAATTTTTAATTTTTAATTTTTAATTTTTAAGTTTTAACTTTTAATTTTTAATTTTTAATTTTAAATTTTTTATTTTTAATTTTTTATTTTTAATTCTTAATTTTAAATTTTTAATTTTTAATTTTTAATTTTTAATTTTTAATTTTTAATTTTTAATTTTTAGTTAATTTTTAATTTTTAATTTTTAATTTTTTAATTTTTAATTTTTAATTTTTAATTTTTAATTTTTAATTTTTAATTTTTAATTTTTAATTTTTAATTTTTAATTTTTAATTTTTAATTTTTAATTTTTTATTTTAAATTTTAATTTTAAATTTTAAATTTTTAATTTTTAATTTTTAATTTATAATTTTTAATTTTTAATTTTTAATTTTTAATTTTTAATTTTTAATTTTTAATTTTTAATTTTTAATTTTTAATTTTTAATTTTAAATTTTAAATTTTTAATTTTTAATTTTTAATTTTTAATTTTTAATTTTTAATTTTTAATTTTTAATTTTTAATTTTTAATTTTTAATTTTTAATTTTTAATTTTTAATTTTAATTTTTAATTTTTAATTTTTAATTTTTAATTTTTAATTTTTAATTTTTAATTTTTAATTT
>CAVMKG010000576.1:15000-47500 GCA_963682025.1 Cordilura impudica
TAATTTTTAATTTTTAATTTTTAATTTTTAATTTTTAATTTTTAATTTTTACTTTTTAAATTTTAATTTTTAATTTTTAATTTTTAATTTTTAATTTTTTAATTTTTAATTTTTTAATTTTTAATTTTTAATTTTTAATTTTTAATTTTTAATTTTTAATTTTTTAATTTTTAATTTTTAATTTTTTACTTTTTAATTTTTAATTTTTAATTTTTAATTTTTAATTTTTAATTTTTTAATTTTTAATTTTTAATTTTTAATTTTTAATTTTAATTTTTAATTTTTAATTTTTAATTTTTAATTTTTAATTTTTAATTTTTAATTTTTAATTTTTAATTTTTAATTTTTAATTTTTTAATTTTTAATTTTTAATTTTTAATTTTTAATTTTTAATTTTTAATTTTTAATTTTTAATTTTTTAATTTTTAATTTTTAATTTTTAATTTTTTAATTTTTAATTTTTAATTTTTAATTTTTAATTTTTAATTTTTAATTTTTAATTTTTAATTTTTAATTTTTAATTTTTAATTTTTAATTTTTAATTTTTAATTTTTTAATTTTAATTTTTAATTTTAATTTTTAATTTTTAATTTTAATTTTTAATTTTTAATTTTTAATTTTTAATTTTTAATTTTTAATTTTTAATTTTTAATTTTTAATTTTTAATTTTTAATTTTTAATTTTTAATTTTTAATTTTTAATTTTTAATTTTTAATTTTTAATTTTTAATTTTTAATTTTTAATTTTTAATTTTTAATTTTTAATTTTTAATTTTTAATTTTTTAATTTTTAATTTTTAATTTTTAATTTTTAATTTTTTAATTTTTAATTTTTAATTTTTAATTTTTAATTTTTAATTTTTAATTTTTAATTTTTAATTTTTAATTTTTAATTTTTAATTTTTAATTTTTAATTTTTAATTTTTAATTTTTAATTTTTAATTTTTTTTAATTTTTAATTTTTAATTTTAATTTTTATTTTTAATTTTTAATTTTTAATTTTTAATTTTTAATTTTTAATTTTTAATTTTTAATTTTAATTTTTAATTTTTAATTTTTAATTTTTAATTTTTAATTTTTAATTTTTAATTTTTTATTTTTAATTTTTAATTTTTAATTTTTAATTTTTAATTTTTAATTTTTAATTTTAATTTTTAATTTTTAATTTTTAATTTTTAATTTTTAATTTTTAATTTTTAATTTTTAATTTTTAATTTTTAATTTTTAATTTTTAATTTTTAATTTTTTAATTTTTAATTTTTAATTTTTAATTTTTAATTTTAATTTTTAATTTTTAATTTTTAATTTTTAATTTTTAATTTTTAATTTTTAATTTTTAATTTTTAATTTTTAATTTTTAATTTTTAATTTTTAATTTTTAATTTTTAATTTTTAATTTTTAATTTTTAATTTTTAATTTTTAATTTTTAATTTTTAATTTTTAATTTTTAATTTTTAATTTTTAATTTTTAATTTTTAATTTTTAATTTTTAATTTTTAATTTTTAATTTTTAATTTTTAATTTTTAATTTTTAATTTTTAATTTTTAATTTTTAATTTTTAATTTTTAATTTTTAATTTTTAATTTTTAATTTTTAATTTTTAATTTTTAATTTTTAATTTTTAATTTTCAATTTTTAATTTTTAATTTTTAATTTTTAATTTTAATTTTTAATTTTTAATTTTTAATTTTTAATTTTGATTTTTAATTTTTTAATTTTTAATTTTTAATTTTTAATTTTTAATTTTTTATTTTTAATTTTTAATTTTTAATTTTTAATTTTTAATTTTTAATTTTTAATTTTTAATTTTTAATTTTTAATTTTTAATTTTTAATTTTTAATTTTTTAATTTTTTAATTTTTAATTTTTAATTTTTAATTTTTAATTTTTAATTTTTAATTTTTAATTTTAATTTTTAATTATTATTTTTAATTTTTAACTTTTAATTTTTAATTTTTAATTTTAATTTTAAATTTTTATTTTTAATTCTTAATTTTTAATTTTTAATTTTTAATTTTTAGTTTTTAATTTTTAATTTTTAATTTTTAATTTTTAATTTTTAATTTTTAATTTTTAATTTTTAATTTTTAATTTTTAATTTTAATTTTTAATTTTTAATTTTTAATTTTTAATTTTTAATTTTTTAATTTTTAATTTTTAATTTTAATTTTTAATTTTTAATTTTTAATTTTAATTTTTAATTTTTAATTTTTAATTTTTAATTTTTAATTTTATTTTTAATTTTTAATTTTTAATTTTTAATTTTTAATTTTTAATTTTTAATTTTTAATTTTTAATTTTTAATTTTTAATTTTTAATTTTTAATTTTTAATTTTTAATTTTTAATTTTTAATTTTTAATTTTTAATTTTTAATTTTTAATTTTGAATTTTTAATTTTTAATTTTTAAGTTTTAATTTTTAATTTTTAATTTTTAATTTTTAATTTTTAATTTTAATTTTTAATTTTTAATTTTTAATTTTTAATCTTTAATTTTTAATTTTTTATTTTTAATTTTTAATTTTTAATTTTTAATTTTTAATTTTTAATTTTTAATTTTTAATTTTTAATTTTGAATTTTTAATTTGTAATTTTCCTTATTTTTTAATTCATTATTCATTTTTTAGTTTTCACATTTCGTTTTTCATTTTTCATTCTTCATTTTTCATTTTTCAATTTTCGTTTTTAATTTTTCAGTTTTCATTTTTCATTTTTAATTTTTCAATTTTCATTATTCATGTTTCAATTTTCAAATCTAACTTTTCATTTTTCGTTTTTCGTTTTCAATTATTCATTATTCATTTTTAATTCTTCATTTTTCAGTTTTCATTTTTCAATTTACATTTTTCATTCTCCATTTTTCATTTTTCATTTTAAATTTTTTTATATTTCGTTTTTCGTTAGGGATTATTTTTTTCTAATAATATGTGTGTGTAGTTGAGCTTTGTTTTTGTTGTTAAATAATTTTAATTTTAGTTCGGCTTGAAGTCATAAATTTAATAAAATTAAATAAAACAGAATTACTTAAAATTTTTTTATTATTAATTTTTGTTTATTAAAAACCCAATATTTCGATCGAAATCTTCGATAATCTTCGGGGGATCTATTTAATGAAATGTGTATAAAAACAAATAACACAATAAATACAAATATACATATAAAAACGGATAATACATTTATCACAAAAAGTTAATTACATACATTTTTAAAAATCAAATATTCCGCGATTATTTCTGTTTGTTGTTTGGTTTATTGTCACTTTGTGTTTGATTTAAATCTTTATTTGTCAATTGTATGTCTGTAAACTTGCGCGCATTTGCCAGTATCAGTTTTGTAATATAGGCTCTTCTCTGTCGGTACATCAATAATGTGTAGCATTTCTAGAGTATATCTCTTTTTGTAGTTACTCTCACCCACTAATATCTTTACATCATCAAAGTTAGGTTTATGACCAGTCAAAGTACAGTGGGTCATTGTTTCTGATCTGACTTATGTGATGCAAGTCTAGCTTTAAGTTTAGTTTTTGTCGCGCCAACATATACCTTTTGTCATACGTTAGATTCGTCCCTTTTACAATTTATCTTATAAACTAAGTTAGATTTGTCATTTCTTTCCAATTTTGATTTTGTTTTACTGAAGAGTTTGTCAAGTGTATTATCGGTCTTAAGCGCTAGTTCATATTTTTCTTTATTATAAATATTGGAATTTTTAAGTCTTTCGGATAGGCCTGGTATATAAGTCACGGATTTGTATATTTCTGGAGGTTTTGCTATTCGAATATTACCTTTACTTTTCTTTTTCCATTGTCCTATCAAGTTATTAATTGTTTTTATTGGAAAGTCATTTTTAGTTAATATATTTCTTATTATGTCCATATTTCTTATTTCTAAACCTCTACGTATAAAGTTTGAAGCCGTGTTAATTATAATTTTTCTAGGGTGTTTGGAGTAAAAATTAATCAGTCTTCCTGAGGCAATAGGTTTCTGGTACCAATCTAATTTCAGCCGAGTTCCTTGTCTTAATATTATGCAGTCTAAGTATGGTAATTTATTGTTGTTTTCCCTTTCCATGGTAAATTGAATTTGTTTGTGAAAGTTATTTAATGTTTCTTCAATGTCATCTATTTTGATTATTGCAAATAAATCGTCAACATATTTTGTAAAAACTCTTGGATTTCTGTTAAGTTTTTTAAGCGTCGTATCTAGTAGTTCCTCCATAACTATGTCTGCAATTACAGGAGACGGTGGAGATCCCATCGGCATTCCTCGGTTTTGTTCGTAATATTTATTTTCGTGATGGAAATATCTATTTTCTTTAATGCAAAATGTTAATAATTCCATAAATATTTCTTTTGGTATTTTTGTGAATTTTTCTAAAGTATCCCATTTTCTTTCGATCGTCTTCAGTGCTAAATTAACTGGAATACTTGGGAAAAGAGAGATTACGTCAAAAGATGTTAAGGTTTCATCAGATTTTATATATGTGTTGTTAATCCTTGTTTTAAATTCTTTTGCGTCTTTAACATTATACTTAGAATCCTGCGTTAAGTTTTTTAAAATATCTACTAGAAATTTACATAGTTAATACGATGGTGAATTAATTGAAGAACAAATGGGTCTTAAAGGTGTTCCAGTTTTGTGAATTTTCGGAAGACCATATATCCGTGGTGCTATGGCTATTCTTGTTGTTAATTTATTCTTTTTTGTCTGGTCGATCAAGTTCATATATATTAATTTTTCTACAAGTGTGTTGTTTTTATTTTGTAGATTTGTTGTTGGATCTTATTTTAATCGTCTGTATGTGCACATATTTCTTAAAATTTCTTTTATCTTCGATTCATATTCAATCCTTTCCATTGCTACTGTTATGTTGCCCTTATCTGCATTTATAATAAGAATGTTTTTATTTTTGTCTAGAAAACGTTTTGATTGTCCCACTGCGTCAAGTATATGCATATCTCGTTTGTTTAGTTTTGGTTTGTATAAGTGATCGCTTATCATTGTAACGAACTTCGTTCTTGATTTTTCTTGTTGTTCTCTGCTCTCAATAGTTTGTATGCACTCCTCTCCATCCGCAATACATTTAAACAAAGGGAATGTTGTTTTGGTATCTGGTAATGCGAATTTTGGTCCTAGCGAAAGTAGCCACTGTATGTTTATTGGGATATTTGTTTCTGTTTTGTTTACAAACCATTCTCTGTTATATTGCATTTCTATTTCTCTGTTATGTTGTTCTCTTCATTTTTCAAATTTCTTGATGTGTTTTGTTTTGTTGTTTTTTAAAAGACCTTCATAAATATTGTTCTCACTTTGTAATAATACTTTATTGTCTGGTGTCGTATATGTAGCGTATTTTATGAATGTAAACACAATGAAGTGTCCGTAACAACAAATCGATACAACAAACAAACCTACATATACATGCACACGTACATTTGGCTAGCGACAAATAAATAGAACGAAAATTATCAAGTGGATACTTGGGGTAGGTCAAACGGTTGTTGACAAATGACTCAGTGTGTTTGTTTGACTGAGCGGGTTAATGTACAAAGCAATGAAATCGGATAGAGTTGGTTGATCGATATGTAGAACAACTAGATTTGATTTCATATGCTAACTGTATGGAATACACACTCCAGTGTATTGTATCGGTATGCACTTTAACCAGCACAATTCCACTCGTTTATTTGGAATTGTACTCATGTATGAAATATGACGTAAATATTAATAATGAGAAACCACCCTAATTTCTATGATCGCCTGTTACAAATGTACACAGTTAATACATGATTAATAGTATAGAGAAACTATTTGTTATTTTAGAGAGTAGACACTATTATAGAGTGACTTTTAGAAAAGCACTCAATAACTCTATTGTATTCTAATATATAAGCAGGAACATGTTGAATAAAGAAGGGGAGTTCTAATCGACAGTCTAGAAGAAGAAGTTCTTTCGAGAACTAATCTTGCCCAGACATATCCTTAGACTAATAAAATAAAAATAAATAAAGGACTTTTATTTTAAAACAATGTTATCCTCATGAAAAATCCACTACATGATGATCTTACTGGACCCTTAATAAAAGTTGGTTCGTCTAATATTTGTTCCATGTTCTCTTTCATTCTTATAAGTAATTGTTTGTTCTTAACTAATTGTTTGTGTTTTTGGTGTATAAGAAGTTTTAATATTCTAATATGAAAATTGTATATATGTTTCTCTAAAGTTTTTTTTCCAAGTTTGGCGGGATCTTATTATGTATTTTAAAAATGTTGTTTATGTTTTTTGTTGTGTTTTTTATGAAGTTTGGAATTGTACCATATTGTCTGCATTTTATAAGAAAAGTTGTAGATGATAGTATATTGGCGAGTTGTTTGTTGTGTTTTGAATAACTACAAAAAGAGATATACTCTCGAAATGCTACACATTATTGATGTACCGACAGAGAAGAGGCTAAATTACAAAACTGATACTGACAAATGCGTTCAAATTAACAGACATACAATTGACAAATATAGACTAAAATCAAACACAAAGTGACAATAAACCAAACAACAAACAGAAATAATCGCGGAATATTTGTTTTTTAAAAATGTATGTAATTAACTTTTTGTGATAAATGTATTATCCGTTTTTATATGTATATTTGTATTTATTGTGTTATTTGTTTTTATACATATTTTATTAAATAGATCCCCTGAAGATGATCTAAGATTTCGATCGAAATATTTGGTTTTAAATAAACAAAAATTAATAATAAAAAAATGTAAAACAATTCTGTTTTATTTAATTTTATTAAAATTTATGACTTCAAGCCGAACTAAAATTAAAATTATCTAACAACAAAAACAAAGGAGCAATTACTTATAAGAATGAAAGAGAACATGGAACAAATATTAGACAAACCAGACAATAAAGTATTATTACAAAGTGAGAACAATATTTATGAAGGTCTTTTAAAAAACAACAAAACAAAACACATCAAGAAATTTGAAAAATTTAAGAGAACAACATAACAGAGAAATAGAAATGCAATATAACAGAGAATGGTTTGTAAACAAAACAGAAACAAATATCCCAATAAACATACAGTGGCTACTTTCGCTAGGACCAAAATTCGCATTACCAGATACCAAAACAACATTCACTTTGTTTAAATGTATTGCGGATGGAGAAGAGTGCATACAAACTATTGAGAGCAGAGAACAACAAGAAAAATCAAGAACGAAGTTCGTTACAATGATAGACGATCACTTATACAAACCAAAACTAAACAAACGAGATATGCATATACTTGACACAGTGGGACAATCAAAACGTTTTCTAGACAAAAATAAAAACATTCTTATTATAAATGCAGATAAGGGCAACATAACAGTAGCAATGGAAAGGATTGAATATGAATCGAAGATAAAAGAAATTTTAAGAAATATGTGCACATACAGACGATTAAAAAAAGATCCACCAACAAATCTACAAAATAAAAACAACACACTTGTAGAAAAATTATTATATATGAACTTGATCGACCAGACAAAAAAGAATAAATTAACAACAAGAATAGCCATAGCACCACGGATATATGGTCTTCCAAAAATTCACAAAACTGGAACACCTTTAAGACCCATTTGTTCTTCAATTAATTCACCATCGTATGAACTATGTAAATTTCTATTAGATATTTTAAAAAACTTAACGCAGGATTCTAAGTATAATGTTAAAGACGCAAAAGAATTTGAAACAAGGATTAACAACACATATATAAAATCTGATGAAATCTTAACATCTTTTGACGTAATCTCTCTTTTCCCAAGTATTCCAGTTAATTTAGCACTAAAGACGATCGAAAGAAAATGGGATACTTTAGAAAAATTCACAAAAATACCAAAAGAAATATTTATGGAATTATTAACATTTTGCATTAAAGAAAATAGATATTTCTATCACGAAAATAAATATTACGAACAAAACCGAGGAATGCCGATGGGATCTCCAGCGTCTCCTGTAATTGCAGACATAGTTATGGAGGAACTACTAGATACGACGCTTAAAAAACTTAACAGAAATCCAAGAGTTTTTACAAAATATGTTGACGATTTATTTGCAATAATCAAAATAGATGACATTGAAGAAACATTAAAAACATTAAATAACTTTCACAAACAAATTCAATTTACAATGGAAAGGGAAAACAACAATAAATTACCATACTTAGACTGCATAATATTAAGACAAGGAACTCGGCTGAAATTAGATTGGTACCAGAAACCTATTGCCTCAGGAAGACTGATTAATTTTTACTCCAAACACCCTAGAAAAATTATAATTAACACGGCTTCAAACTTTATACGTAGAGTTTTAGAAATAATTGATAAGGATTTTCATCTCAGAAATATGGACATAATAAGAAATATGTACATTAACTAAAAATGACTTTCCAATAAAAACAATTAATAACTTGATAGGACAATGGAAAAAGAAAAGTAAAGGTAATATTCGAATAGAAAAACCTCCAGAAATATACAAATCCATGACTTATATACCAGGCCTATCCGAAAGACTTAAAAATTCCAATATTTATAATAAAGAAAAATATGAACTAGCGCTTAAGACCGATAATACACTTGACAAACTCTTCAGTAAGTGAAACAAAATCAAAATTGGAAAGAAATGACAAATCTAACTTAGTTTATAAGATAAATTGTAAAAGGGACGAATCTAACGTATGCCAAAAGGTATATGTTGGCGCGACAAAAACTAAACTTAAAGCTAGACTTGCATCACATAAGTCAGATCAGAAACAAATTGACCCACTGTACTTTGACTGGTCATAAACCTAACTTTGACGATGTAAAGATATTAGTGGGTGAGAGTAACTACAAAAAGAGATATACTCTAGAAATGCTACACATTATTGATGTACCGACAGAGAAGAGCCTATATTACAAAACTGATACTGGCAAATGCGCTCAAGTTTACAGACATACAATTGACAAATATAGATTTAAATCAAACACAAAGTGACAATAAACCAAACAACAAACAGAAATAATCGCGGAATATTTGTTTTTGAAAAATGTATGTAATTAACTTTTTGTGATAAATGTATTATGCGTTTTTATATGTATATTTGTATTTATTGTGTTATTTGTTTTTATACACATTTCTTTAAATAGATCCCCTGAAGATGATCGAAGATTTCGATCGAAATATTGGGTTTTAAATAAACAAAAATTAATAATAAAAAAATTTAAAATAATTCTGTTTTATTTCATGTTATTAAAATATATGACTTTAAGCCGAGCTAAAATTAAAATTATCTAACAACAAAAACAAAGGTCAACTATATACACACATATTATTAGAAAAAAATAATCCCTAACGAAAAACGAAATATAAAAAAATTTAAAATGAAAAATGAAAAATGTAAATTGAAAAATGAAAACTGAAAAATGAAGAATTAAAAATGTATAATGAATAATTGAAAACGAAAGACGAAAAATGAAAAGTTAGATTTGAAAATTGAAAAATGAATAATGAAAATTGAAAAATTAAAAATGAAAAACGAAAACTGAAAAATTAAAAACGAAAAATGAAAATTGAAAAATGAAGAATGAAAAATGAAAAATGAAAAATGAAAAACGAAATGTGAAAACTAAAAAATGAATAATGAATTAAAAAATAAGGAAAATTACAAATTAAAAATTCAAAATTAAAAATTAAAAATTAAAAATTAAAAATTAAAAATATATTAAATATTTTTTCTTAATATTTTTAAAATATTTAAGAATAAGATATTTATTATTTTAAATATTTTAAAAAATATTGGGATTTTTTCATTGAAAAAACGATTAATATTTAAGGTGTGACTTTCGAGAAGGAACGGCTCATTCGTCGTTTCCATAGCGGTGAAATTCAGATGGTTTTTTAAATCGGGTGACCCCTCGACTTAATTTATTGATACAATTCAAATATTGAGTTTTACTTCTTGAACATAGGGAAAACTAGGTTAATTTGCAACTAAATCGATAACGATGCTCAAAACTATAACAATTTTCACAATAGATTAGAAGTTTTTAGTTTAAAAACACAATTCGAAAAAAAGGCGAAAATTAATTTTTTTCAAATCCTCTTATATCGCTTCTATAGTAAATAATCTCAAACCTTATTAACAAGAATACTTAAAAATTTCTCTTTGTAGAAAATTATTTTGACCTTATAAACGAATTCGATTTACCAAACTTACCACCTGGTGTATCTGCTGTTCCTGGCATGTGTGGCATGGAAAGAAATCGCTATCAATTGCATAAATCTCCTGCATACAGAATAAATAAAGAACCCATTTTAACAGTACAAACATCTCCAGTATTTCCCGAGGGATTTCCGATAGACTTTTCTATCGTATTAGCCGTACGTAGCAATCGCACCAATCAATCGAAGGCCCCAATATTTACTATATACTCGGATGAAAGTGAGGAAGTTTTATCACTGAGTATTGGGTCACAGATTCAATTCAGTTATGAACAAAGCGATGCCGGTTTTAATCAACATAATGATATAAATTTTGGTATCGGTATCAATGATGATAATTGGCATCGCATTGGATTAAGTGTAAAGGGAACATCGGCTACTTTAAATTTGGATTGTACGAAACAAGTAACGAGGAGATTGCAGCGAACATTAGGCAGTTCAATAGCAACAAATGGCTTGATATTGACTGGGGTACAAATGAGTAATGATGATGGCTTTTTTACGGGTGATATTCAAATGATGTCGATATGGAATACTCCTGAAGCAGGTTATGAAGTTTGCACTAAGTATGTAACACCCTGTTTGGATTCTTCGTTCTATGGTGGAAATAGTTTAGTAGACTCTAGAACAATTTCTTATGGGGCTGTACTAGAAATTCCTAGATTATCAAGTTCAGGTAGTTTTTCATTCTCTTCTGGATCAGGTGGTACACCGATATCAGGCTCAATGATGACGGGAGGAGAAAGTTCCGGTACTATTAGATCTAGCAGTGGCGTTCCTATGACTGTTAGTAGCTCCACTATTGTTAGATCTGGCAATTATAATAATGAGTTAGCTGCTAATATTTTAGATGGTTTCGGTTCCATAACAACTACCGACCAAAACCCCATTCTTGATTTTGATATTGCTGGCGGTGTTAATGGAAGTCAAGATATTGGTTTAGCCAGCAGTACTTCAAATGGAGGTTCTCTAAATACAAGAAATGATTTTGGTATATCTGGTGGTGCTTCCAATGGTTTTGGTTCACTTCCTCATTCCAGTGGTAGATTCGAATCAAATCATGAAGAAAAGAATACAGGAAATGATTACATAGTCGATGGAGATTATGAGGGTATGAACAATTCTAGTGAAGTTCCACTCACTAGTCAAGAATATACACAGACAAAAGCACCAACGTATGGCTCAGATGAATTGGGAGAAGAACAACAACCAAATAGCGACAACGATACGAAAACTCCAAAGTCTAAACACAACCCAAAGAAATCGAAGAAATCATCGAAAGAACAAAATTCCGGGGAATTTGATTTTTTAAGTCCGATCAATATAGATCATAATGGTCATAATACAAATATCACAAAAAATAGCACTACTGCAGAAGGCCCCTTACTATCAAATGGCCAACCTTGTTATCCGGGTCCTAGAGGTTATACTGGGTTGCCTGGTCCTCATGGAGACCGTGGATCAAAAGGAGAACCTGGACGAGATGGATTGCCGGGTGTAGATGGTGTTCAAGGTGCAGCGGGCCATGTTTTTGTTATTCCAGTAAGATTTTTATTATTACGATATCTAAAGATTTTTATATATTAAATATTTTTTTAAGACTTCCCAAGGCAGTGGGGGTGGTGGTGATGGTAGCCAAAAGGGTCCTGACACTCAAGCGGAACTCTTAAAACAAATGATATCACAACATATGGTGGGTTACCATATCGTAATCATAAAACTTATGTTTAAAATTAAATTGGAATATCTCTTTTAGATGGCTTTACGTGTTTCAGAGGGTCCTACTGGTTTAACGGGACCATCTGGTCCTCCAGGCCCTCCAGGAGTTGAAGGTGCAAAGGGGGAACCTGGCGATGCTGGTGAGCCAGTAAGTAAAAAAATGATCACATTTATCAAAATAATTATTTAACAATTAGAATATTTATTTACGACAGGGTTTACGAGGTTTGCGTGGTCCAACCGGTGCACAGGGACGTGAAGGCAGACGTGGTCGTTCTGGTCGTGATGGAGAACGTGGTGCTCAAGGTCCTCAAGGACCAAAAGGCGAAATGGGGCCTATTGGAACTATGGGTATACCTGGCGAAAAGGGTCATCGTGGTATCCCTGGCCAAAGAGGTAAAAAAGGACAACAAGGAGTTGAGGGCCATCCCGGAGAAGATGGTCCCCCAGGACTTCCCGGGCTGACCGGCGAATTGGTAAGTTAAATTTGATGTATTTAACATTTGTTTACTAAAGTTTAAAAATTTAGGGTCCCCGTGGTTTTCCTGGTCCTCGCGGTCTTCCCGGTCCTGTTGGTATTCCAGGTCCACAAGGAAATGAAGGGCAACCGGGTGCAAAAGGAAATGTAGGTCCAGCAGGACAACCTGGTGCTCCTGGCCAGCAGGGTTCTTCAGGACCTTTAGGTTCTCCCGGTCCTCAAGGCAAATCCGGTCCTTCTGGTATACCTGGCCCAAGTGGAAAATCTGGACTACCTGGCTTACCAGGTGCGGATGGCTCTCCAGGTGTAGCTGGTATACCTGGTCAAACAGGTGCAAAGGGAGATCAAGGCATTCAGGGTGTGCAAGGACCTGTAGGTTTTCCAGGATCCCGAGGTTCCAAAGGCGATGATGGACCACGTGGACCTACTGGTGATAAAGGTGATACTAGCGATCGCGGCATGGATGGTGAAAAGGCAAGGACCATATATAATATTATATATGGTCCTTGGAAAAGGGTGATATGGGTCTTTCTGGTGACCGTGGTCCAGCTGGTATGGCTGGTGTTCCTGGCCCTGAAGGTCCAGAGGGTCCTAAAGGTTTTGAAGGCCCACGAGGTGAAACTGGTCCACAAGGCCTAACAGGAGAAAAGGGCAAACAGGGTCCACAAGGTTTTCAAGGATATCCGGGTCCTTCAGGAGACAAAGGGAACAAAGGAGCGGCAGGTGTCTCTGGTCCAGCAGGTGTTAAAGGGGAACGAGGTCCTCAAGGCGCAGTTGGAGAAAGAGGGGAATCAGGACCAAGAGGTTTTAGAGGCTCCAGGGGAAGAAGAGGAGGAGATGGAAGCCCGGGCTCTAAAGGTGAGAGCGGCCAACCAGGACCTCCAGGCACACAGGGCGAAATGGGTCCACAAGGAGCGGAAGGACCCAGGGGTTTCATAGGCATGCCAGGCGTACCAGGTGCAGATGGAAAAACTGGACCCCAGGGTCCACCGGGTGAACGAGGACAGCCGGTAAATATAATTTTATTTTTCAAAATCTATTTTAATACAGCAGTTATTGTTTAAATGCTGATCGTAAAATGCATATTTTCTGTGGATGTTTTGAGTATTGAGCATTTAAGAGGCGAAAGCATTTAGCCAGAGATATGGTTAATTAAATATTATTTTTCAGGGCGAACCAGGTAAACCAGGCCCTACTGGAGAACCAGGTGTAATCGGACCGAGGGGAGCTCCAGGAGAATTAGGACCTATTGGTGAACCGGGAATTCCCGGTATACCAGGTCAACCTGGTGAAGCTGGCATACCAGGTGAATCGGGCAAAGAAGGTCCATCAGGTCCGACAGGTCCTATTGGAAGTCAAGGTCCTCAAGGACCAACCGGCTTACCAGGATTTCCAGGTGAACGAGGTCATCAAGGTCAACCGGGACTACCAGGTTTAAAGGGAGAACAAGGTTTAATGGGAGGACCAGGCTTACCAGGTGACAAAGGACAGTCAGGAACACCAGGTCTACAGGGAAACCAAGGACCACCGGGAAATCAAGGACCATACGGCAACCCAGGAGCTCCCGGCTCGAAAGGTGAAGTAGGTGAAAAAGGTCCCATAGGTCCAGTTGGTAGAGATGGCACGCCTGGTTTAAGGGGATTGTCTGGACCTCCAGGTCCTGTGGGAACTCCAGGCGATGACGGTGACAAAGGAGAAGCAGGAATGCCAGGAGAGAAGGGTTTGAAAGGCAATCAAGGCGACCAAGTGAGTATATGATCAAATGTAAAAAATTTGGTAACTCACATACATACTTATTTTAATTTTCAGGGTATTGGTGGTTCACCCGGGTCCCAAGGTCCTCGAGGTGAAGCCGGACCTCCAGGTTCTCCGGGTGAAAAGGGTCCACCAGGTGAACAAGGTCACAGAGGAATAAAAGGCGAAGACGGTAAACAAGGTATGCATGGTCCAATGGGGAAAACTGGCTTACAGGGTTTACCCGGCTCAGCTGGCATTAAAGGTGAAAGAGGCGATGATGGGTTAATGGGAGCAGTGGGACCCCCAGGTCCTCCGGGAGAAGAGGACCAAAAGGTTAGTGGTAACATGACTGCATATAGAGTTAGTAAGAATTACTGTATTCTTTTTAGGAGCTTTTGGCCAACAAGGAAAACCTGGACAACGTGGACCTCCTGGTTTAATTGGAGCCGATGGACCTCAAGGTCCTCCTGGACCTGTAGGACCCACTGGAAAACTGGGTGAGAAGGGAGTTATAGGTCCGAAAGGAGAAGAAGGTAAATCGGGACCGATTGGACCGCAAGGAAGACCAGGAACTCAAGGAAACGAGGGTCCGAAAGGCGAAATGGGTCCTAGGGGATTCCCTGGTGCAAGGGGCGAGTCTGGTTTAGTAGGGCTCAAAGGTGATATTGGACCCGAAGGAGAAGATGGCAAGCCTGGTGAAACTGGACCACCAGGTGACCAAGGTGCAGAAGGTAGAGTGGGTGAACCTGGACCGCCAGGAAAACAAGGTCCAGATGGACATGCTGGCATGCAGGGCTCCCCCGGCTTACAAGGTGAAAAAGGCGACCAGGGTGATATAGGTTCGATTGGTCCAGTAGGGTTTACAGGCCCTCAAGGACCACCAGGTTTGCAAGGACCCCGCGGTTTAAGGGGTCCTCCAGGTTTGGTAGGTGATACTGGTTTGTCAGGTCCTGCTGGTGCTGACGGTAAAGAAGGCATGATGGGTTTGCCTGGGTCAGCTGGTCTCAAAGGTGATCGTGGTAGAAGGGGACAGAAAGGCCATCGTGGTGAGCTGGGTATGGTGGGTATGAAAGGAGAGCAAGGCGATAAGGGTGATAGAGGCTTTCGAGGTCCCCACGGTCCTGAAGGACCCAAAGGAGATCCTGGTCCAATGGGTGGTACCGGTGCTAAAGGAAATGATGGACCTCACGGCCTACCAGGTATGCATGGTCCGGCTGGACCAAAAGGTGTTGATGGTAATGCAGGCAACAAGGGTGAAATGGGGCCACCGGGTCCACCTGGGCCACCAGGAGCACCAGCAGAATCTCCCATGATACCACCCGATCTTCTCTTTCAAATGCAACAATATTCTTCTACTAAAGCAGAAACCAGACACCGAAGAGACATCGATATCTCAGCATCATTCGACGAAGATGATGATATAAACGAGTTAATGGGAGTATTCTCAAGTGCTGGTCTAAGACCCAATGAAGATAAGAAGAAAAACAAACGGAAAAGAAAGAAGAAACTAGAAACTACAGAAGCTAATGACAAAATTGTTGACATGTACAATGCCATCTACACCATGCGCCAAGAAATTGATAAAATACGCAAGCCTACTGGTAAACAAGACAATCCTGGTCGATCCTGTCGTGACTTACACTATGCTCATCCCCAGTTTGAAGATGATTGGTATTGGGTTGATCCCAACGGTGGTATGCCAGATGATGCCATCCAAGTCTTTTGTAAAATGTCAAGCAATGGAGAAACATGTATTTATCCCGACATCCACACATCCGAACGACCGCTAGTACCAATGAGACAGCCAGCGGAAAAACAATGGATATCACAAATGCAGGGAGGTTCAAAATTTACCTACGATGGTGTGGGTATGGTACAATTAACATTCCTAAAACTTTTATCTCAAGAAGCTTATCAAAATTTCACCTACTACTGTCGAAATTCGGTGGCATGGCGCGATAATAGTCAAAACAATTATGCAAAGTCAATAAAATTCTTGGGCGATAATGAAATGGAAATAACAAGCGAAGGAGTTGCCATTAAACCGGAGGTTGTTATTGATGAATGTGCGGTAAGTGAAAAATAATTTATTTACTTTATTACAGTCACCATTTTGTAATACTTCCATCTTTTTAAATATCTTTTAAGAATTTTTATGCGACTGGATCTACTGTTTTACTTTTCAATACAAGACGTCTCAACTATTTGCCTCTAAATGATTTTCAACCTTTCGACTATGGCAAAGATAATCAAGCTTTTGGTTTTAAAGTTGGTCCTGCTTGTTTTAAATAAGTATAAGTCTTACCATTAAAAAACCCATCTTCTTAATTGAACAAAAATCTCTGTATATCAAATTTAGTTAAACAAATCCTTAATTTATTTTTAGGTATCAGTTATATGTGAATTGTTGACTGCCATTTTGAATTTATGTTTTTAGTTATAGTTCACAAGCATTTATTATTTTAAAAATATTATTTTTAAGCTGAGAGAGTCTGTATATTTAGGTTAATGTTATAGTTTTTAAACTGAGAGACAATATAACAAAATAAATGCTATTTACTTTAAATTAAAACGAATTTTGTAGATTTAAAACCAGCTGTGTTTTTAGATTTTTTTTGTCATAAATCACAAAATTCAATACAATAATTCGGCAAAATTATTTCTTTTTGTTTTTATTATTAAAATTTTTTGCTGACTTCATAACTAAAAAAAAATTAAATTTTCCTTCAGAAATTTTTATAAATGATTTTAAAAAAAGGGCCATAAACCGCAAAAAAAGCTAAGAAACTATACATATGTGAATTTTATTCAAGAATTTTATTCAAGCAATCTGTAAAAAATATATATAGAGTTATAATTTCCTTATTCCCGGTTTTTATTTTCCCCTTCTGTTATATAACGTCGATCCAGTTTCGCAAGAAGATGATATAAATAACAATAAACTTTAATAATCTTTATAAACTACTAGCTGACCCGGCAAACGTTGTTTTGGCATGTAACTTATTTCTAGTGAATATTTTTGTTGTTAATTATGATGATATGTATTTACCATGTATGGTAGGTTCCACGCTCACTCACCCAACCAATTGACGTGCATAAAGTTTTAAGATTCTGGCCATCATAGTACTCTAGATATTTACCATGTTTGGAAGGTGCCACCCCCACTGGTTTGATCCCGCCCATTTTTTTCCTAGTACCAACGTTAATAACTTATGAACTCACAAGTCATAGGTCACAAGATTTTACCTATTACTGTACTCTAGATATATGACAATACATATTTATTTTGTATGGTGGGTGCTACGCTCATTGGCCCAATCCCGCCCATTTTTTCCCAATTCTTTAAATTAGTTTAATGTGTACATGTGCATAGTTTCAGAGCTCTTGCTTTCATAGTATTCCAGATATTTTATGTTAAAATTAGATGTTAAAAATTCACTTTATATGGGAGGTGCCACACCCACTTGAAAAATCCAAAAAATATAGCGATTTTTCCTTCCGGATAGCTAGCTACCTACTGTAAAAATTTCAAGACGATCGATGCAGTGGTGCAGTTTCCTATAAAGGACAAACAAACATACATACAAACATACGAACATATGTACATTCATTCTGCCTCCCGTTTATCCGTCTGTGAATCTGCGTAAACTTTGTAATAAAAAATAAAACTAAATTTAGCAAATATGAATATATCTTGATGAAATGCTCTTTATGAGCTTCCGTCTGCTATAGGCTATTGAAATTGGTGAAAAACGGCGAATGATCAGACCTAGGCCCCATAAAAATTACTCCCATGGGATCGACTAATTAATCATATAGATCTCAAATTTGGTTATACTTATTTTCTATATCCAATTATTTAGTTGGAAGAGACCCGGTTTAGACCGTTTACCGTTTCCTTTTTATACCCTATACCACTACGTGGTCAGGGTATAATGACTTTCTGCTGATGTTTGTAACTACCAAAAATATTTGACCTAGACCCACTTTTTATTGTACCGATCGACTCAGAATCACTTTCTGAGTCGAATCTGCGATGTCCGTCCATCCGTCCTTCTGTCCGTCTGTCCGTCTGTGTGTCCATGTAAATTTTGTAATCAAACTACAAGTCGCAAATGTGAACATATTTTGATGAAATTTAGTTGTCAGCTTCTATCAGCCATAACATGAACGCTATTGAAATTGGCGAAAATCGGTGCATGTTCAGACATAGTCCCCATACAAATGACACGTAAAAAATCGACTTAAATTGGCATATGATAAAAATTATCATATAGATCACGGTAAATTTGGGTTTGAGTGTGTTTATAACACCCATTACTCAGTAGTCCAAAAATAAACCCTATAGGACATTTCAGAGTCATAGCCCCCATATAAAGCTGCTTCCCGATCTTCACTTTATTCTATCAAAAAACAAAAATATCGCCCAGATTTTTCACAAAATGGTTTGTATATGGTTTTGCAAAAAATAAGTGACCTTACCAAATATGGTCAGGACCTAGTCCCCATATAAATATAGCATGAACTTTTTCATATTCAAATGAAAAAAATTAATAACAATGCCACTCAAATTTGGTTTATGCTTATTTTCTATATCCAATTAGTTGCGCCTAAGAGATAGGGTCTCTAAACGCATGGTATAGGGTATCATATAGTCGGTCTAGACCGACTCTAATTTTCTTGTTTTTTTGCTTTATAACCGAAAATAATTTGAAATGTTTGTGGCAATCACTTTAATGATAACAATGCATTATCATTTAAAAATAAATGTTTTCTCGGATATTATTAGACCTAGAGATCAAAAATTTGCTATTTCATAGACCATTCCTTCCCGTTTTCAGAAATGTCAATAAATTTTAATACCCTTTCATACAGGACCCTGATACAAAATGGGACATTTGTGTCCCATTGGTCGTCAAAGGTAAAAAATGAGGAAGTTTTTTGGTAGTATTATTTCCAAATATTTCCATTAAATTTCATTTTAAAAGACAAAGAATAAGTAAATAAATTTGAAATATATCAAAATACGGAATTAATGGTGGGAAGTTTGAAATCAGTTATGGCCTATTGTGATACAAACAACACATCATTGTCAGATACGTTTTCCATTCCAGTGAGATAATGTCTAGTTAAAATACTATAAAGTGACAATATTCCACGTTTGTGTTCTTCTACTCATGTTGAGCTGCTATCAAATTCTCGGCAGGTATAAGTGTTGATCAACTGAATGGCAAATTGTGGATGAAAATGGATCATAATTACTTTTGGATATTATCTTATGTATAATACACGAATTTAGCACTCTCACATCGAATAAATTGATTAGCGATCATACTAAATGACAAAAAGAAACAAGTAAGAAAATTTTAGTTGGTTTAGACGAACTATACGATACCCTTTACCAAGAGTATCGAGAAATGGTCAAAGGTACAACTTTGTTGAGGTCATATTTGGATATAGGAAATAAGAATAAACCAATTTGAAGTGGCATTGTTATTAATTTATGGCCTGCAAATATGAACAAGTTCATATCGGATTCTATGCTTCTAAGCGGACCATCTCAAAAAATGGATCGATCATTATCACAATTATTAAAGTTACTTATTTTACTCAAAAACATAAAAAAAAACAAATTTGAGAAAGAACTTTGCAATATTTTTGGTTTTTGAAAGATTGAAGTGAATATTGGAAAGCACCTTAGGAATTCTAACTAAAAATGGTTATAGAAGGTATATTTTTGGACTACTGATTTATGTATGTATGTAATAAATCATATTTTACTGATATACATATGCTAATCTGGATTTTACGAAAATTTAAGTTGATTTCACGGAGGGTATATATATGAGGGCTAGATCTGAACATGGATTAATTTTCACCAATTTCAATAGTCCTCATCCTATGGCCGGAATAACTTATGTACCAAATTTCATCAAAATATATTTATATTTGCGATCTGTTGTTTGAATACAAGGTTTAGATGGATACACAAACGGACATTTCTAAATCGGCTAATTAGTCTCGATACCCTTAAGCGGAATATCGTAACATTTTTTATTATTGCCAAACTTGTTAAGAACTACTGCAATTTTAAAAGAGTTTAATTGTGCACAAATAGTGTTTTTATTCCAAATTTGTCATAATCAGATCTGCAATTATATATGGACCATTTAAATGTATTAGCGTGGGCTGATTAACAAAAAAGAAATTTTAAATTCAAGAGTTAACAGTATTGAAAAGTTGTATAAGTTGTAAGTACCGTAATTATGTTATCAGTTATTTTAAAAGTTTTTTTTAAATGTTGTCTAGTCAAAATTAAAAAAAAAAAAAACAGTTTAGCTGTTATCTGCCATCACATCATTTTATACTTAATTAATTAATGTAATGTTCAAGAAATATAGTACATGACTTTGATAACTCTCACAATTATGGACACATTTTTATTTAAAACAAAAAAAAATTTTTTTTTGTACTTACATACGAGTACCTCCATTTACCATTTAATCTGACGATAGAAGCAATAAAAATAAAAAATGCCATTTAACTAATTAGCTTTAAATTTAAATTGTAAGTAATGTTAATATATATTTAAATCACGAAATTCATATAAACATTTTCTTTAAATGTGAAACTTTTAGAAGAAATTAAAAATTTTTCTGTGAGTGTTTTAAGACAAATTTTAAAACTCTAGTAAAACCTAAATTTTTTAGAGAGTTTATTTTTAAAGGTGGACAACATTTGGAAAATGTTTCTTTTTAAGTTAAATTTGGTATACATAAAAAGTCGTATTATAAATATAATAATTATTTACATATATTATGATTTGATGATTGATGGCTGCAAAATTTTAGCTAAACGTAGACGCTTTTCAATGGAAAATTGAAATAAAAAATTTAGTAGTCTTAGTCACACTTTGTAAAGGATTCTTTCATGGCAATTAGCTTTACAGAAATTTGAGAGACATTCATTCCTATGTTTAATTTTAAAGCTTTTTTTGTTGTGTTGAAAATTGTGATTTGATGTTGCTAAATTAAAATGGATTTCTTTGCCCTGCGGTGATTTTTCAAATTTCACCCAATGGTTTATGGCGAGTGAAGAAATATTAAATTTCATTATTCGAATATGTGTTACAAAACAAAAAACGTCGATGAAAAATGTATAAAAAAAGTAATAAAAAAAATTAATAAATAAAAAACTTAATAAAAAAACAAGTAAGAGTGTTAAATTCGGCTGTGCCGAGTTTTTTGATACCCTCCACCTGCGTCTTAAACTCAATATTACACCTAATGTTGAGTACGGCTACCACTTTGAAACTATTGCCGATACTGAAACATTAATTCCGAATACCAGTTAAATTTAAAGTTAATTGTTTTTTTTTTTTGGTCAGTCTCTATTATAATTTCTTTTTATGAAAAATAATGACCATGTGTTCTATAGAAAGAATTGATTACTGTTTGATTACTAGAGTACAAATCCTATAAGTTCCCTAAGTCCTTCATAGAACACTAATGAAATTCATTATTTAACACAGCCGGCGCACAGTGGACCATATTTTGAGAAGGCGGCCAAAAATCATTATTTTTTTTGTTACCGATTTTAAAGTTATGTTATTCATTTGAAAGTAAATACCAGTAAGCCTCGGGAGCCAAAAACTTGCGACTCTATCTCAACTATATCACAGCGAGCAGGGTCTTCGAAAATGGGCTTTCTCAGTATTTTGCTAAAATTAAAAATTTCTTTGTAAATTTTTATTTTTGAATGACTGTAACTTTTTTGATTTAAAAGATTTTGAAGTGAAATAAATTTTGTATAATTTTGTGGCTTCCATGCTATTAATGTTAAAAATGAAAAATTACTGAGTAATTCGGAATTTAAAAGAAAAAATTTTTAAAAAGGTCCAAATTTTCCGAATATCTCCTACTTAATAGAGCATAACTCCTGCCAGTCAAAAGCAGTCAGCAAAATTTTGCGCTCTTCTATAGTCCGAACCCTTCCCTATACTTCTGTACCCCATTATACACCCGCCAGATTCCGCCCGTGTGCACCAGAACAATTTTTCTGACCCAAGGTTAGATATTTTCTGCAAAATTTATGAATACAAAAGTTGTCCACTATGTGGTTAGGATATATTAAGTTTGAGGTGATGTTTGTAACTGCCAAAAATATTGGACCTTTATCCATCTTTTATTATACGGATCGACTCAAAAACACTTTCTGAGTCGATTAAACGGTGTCCGTCCGTCCGTCTGAGTGTTATGAATACAAAAGTTGGTCGTACCGGTGCACTGCGGTGTATTTTTTTGCGTGTCGGTAGAGTTGTCAGAAGTTGTTATATACTTATAAAAAAGGGTTGAGATATAATACGCTTAATTGTTACAGGTACATTTACATAGGTATCTTTCAAAAACATTAATAGTCTGAATTAGAGTTATATAGTTTAAATACCTGACAAAATGGGAAACAATTTAAATAACAGGTAAATGGTAAAAAAAAACTATTGCGACATAGCCCTTTAAGATATGAGCAGGTATACTTCACCTTTTAAAAGGGGTTAGGGTGTGGGTTTTTTATGCTTCTAAAAGTGGTAATAAAAGATAAAAATTTGTAAATGGTAAAAAAATACTATTGCGACATAGCCCTTTAAGATATGAGCAGGTATGCTTCACCTTTTAAAAGGGGTTAGGGTGTGGGTTTTTGATGCTTTTAAAAGTGGTAATAAAATATAAAAATTTTTATTTTACATAATTGCAAGAAAGAGTATTTATAATAATGTTTCCACAATTATTATTCATTACAATTTGTGCAATGGCTAAGTACTGTTACAGAGATCTGGCAGATATTTATTTTCAACGAAATGATGTAGCCGATGTAATTTTGCACATAGTGAGCAACGACTTCTTTAAGATTTGTAACCTAGAAGACATTGAAATGCACAAAGGAAAAATTACTAATTTTGCATCGAATTTCAAAAGACGGTACATTGAATGCTCTCATAGCAATGCAAAGATGTACAAAGTTACCAAGACTGGTTAATAAAGGAACTTATTTTTGAGAGTGCATCTGCAACTGCCAACGAAAGTGGAAAAAAGGGTCGACCAGCAAAACCAATTGACGGAGTAGTGAAAGATCTCGAAGGCACAAGCTGGAGAATATCAATGAAGAAATTTCTCAAAGAATTATTAAGGATTCATTTTTGCACCAAATTCAACCAACCCAAAATAAAAAAAACAAAATTGAAATAATTGAAAAAATAGTAGAAGCGAGCCCAAGGCGCACAAAGAGGATTTTGAAAAGCATTCCTACACCAATTGAAGATAAGAAGAAGCGTTCGCCCTATTTTTGGATTTGAAATTGACCAAAAATCAATAAAAGGAATTGCGGAAGCGAACCAATGAAAAGAATTGTGGGATTTTTCCAGAGTATTGAGATTTAGTTTCTGCCAAAAAAGAATGCTTACCTTCACAATCTGCTATTAGTGTCACTTCAACATCAGCAGAAGTAAAATTGCAAGATCTCCTTGAACATACTGCTGCAGAACGATTGCTAAATACGCTTGATACTGATCATTTTAAAAAAATTGGTGTAATGGCAGCATTACTTTAATTTCTAAATGGGGATGAGATGGATCCTCTGGTCAGAAACAATACAAGCAATTTAATGCCGAAAATTCATAAGATGCTAATTTGTTTATGGTATCTTTCGTTCCATTGCGCTTAACAAAAAGGTATAGCGTCTTACAGTCGTCAACTAGTAGAGCAACAGAAATTGATAAATGGAAAAATGAAATTCCTTCTTCAACAAAGTATTGCAGACCAATAAAATTTGCATTCAAAAAGGAAACCAAAGATGTCATAACTGAAGAAGTTCAAAAAATTAAAGATCAAATTAAGGAACTTCAACCAGTAATATTTAAATTTGATGACCAAGACATTCAAGTACATTTTAAAATGTGTCTCAAGCTGCATTATATGCCAAAAGACATCAAGTCAATTAAGCCAACCCCACCAGAAGACGATAGTTTTAAGGAAGCCTACGAATTTGGAATGTCCCCTCTTCATGCTAGAATACATTTCATGGAGAATATTCTTAAATTGGGTTATGATTTGGAATTTGGTCCGTTAGCCGAAACAGTGAGAAAAAACAAAGAAAATGAAGAAAAAAGAAAGCAAAAAAAAAACAAATTCAACAAAAATATCTACAGCTAGGCCTCGTAATCGACCAACCAAAACAAGGGGAAGGATACACAAATGATGGAAATACTGCAAGGAGATTGTTTTCCGATCCGGAAACTGCAGTATGTATCACAGGTGTAGATCATGAATTAATAAGACGATTCAAAATCATATTACAAGTTCTAGCATGCAGCAGAAAGATAAATGCAAAAAAATTTGGAGAGTACGCCAATAATACAGCTATACTTTATAATGAAAAATACTCTTGGAGATATATGCCATCCACAGTTCATAAAATTTTGTACCATGGGGAACAAATAATTCAAAACAATATGCTACCAATAGGAGATCTATCTGAAGAAGCGCAAGAAAAAAGGAACAAATACTACAGATTCTTTCGCGAGCACAACACAAGGAAAATGTCCAGATGTTGTACTAATGAAGACCTTATCACTATTTTGTTGTGCACTTCAGATCCATATATGTCCAACATTCGTCAAAAATGGAAAACTATCTCTATTGAATTAGACGAAGAAGCTAAACAACTTCTAGAAGATGAAAATCAAGGCTATTTAGAAGAAATTATTACTAAAATTGGTTGATTTAAAGTACTTTTTCATTACACAAACAATAAGTTACACTTTTTTTTTATATAGTTACAAAATTTTCTTGATTTAAAAATTTATATATTTTGTAAATTTACAATAAAAATTGTTATATTTCATAAATTTACCATAAATCTTATATATAAAATTCTTCTGTCTCGGTGTTTGTGGTAAAATTCCGCCGAAACGGCTCGACCGATTCTCATGAAATTTTGTGCGCATATTGGGTAGGTCTGAGAATCGGACAACGTCTATTTTTTTTTGATAGGGCCACTGGGAGGGGTACCCCCATACAAAGTGAACTTTTAAAATCAGATATCTGGAGTACTATGATAGCCATAAGTGCCACGCCGACTTGAGATATCAAAAAAAAAATACCTGTTGTTCGTTTCTGAGACCTACCCAACATCCACACAAAATTTCATGACAATCGGTCAAGCCGTTTCGGAGGAGTTCAATTACAGAGACCGCGACACGAGAATTTTATATATAAGAAGTTAAACTCCTCATTTTTTTGTTTTTCATTTTATTTTTTTGTTTAGAGCGATTTGACTGCAATTCAGAATTTATGTATGTTTTATCATAGGAAATTTTTGTATGTATAAATGGACCCGATAGGTGGCGCTGGGGTAAAGTCATTTCGAATATTCTTATTTACGGTGCAATTTATGAAAGTAAGAATGTACAAATTTATTTAAATTATACAAGTTCCAAAATTCACAAACGTTTTTATATACAAATATTCTAACCAAAAAGGAAGGAAAAATTGCATTGGCTATTGCTTTATCCGGAATACCCGCAACATTATTGCGTGGTGGTCGCGCAGCTCATTCAGCACTCAAATCACCGTTAAATGTACAAACGAATGAGAATGCCGTATTAATATAAAAAAAACATTCCGGTATGGCAAAAGTTCTGCAAAAATGCAATATTATTATTTGGGATGAATATAACATGGCTTACAAACATTCCTTAGAAGCACTACATAGAACTTTAAAAGATTTGAAAGGCAATGAAAGACTTTTTGGTGGAGCTCACATTTTATTATCCATGATCCAACGGCTGACCGGTCTTCAAAACAACTACTTGGTTAAGTGAAAGAACTATTTCAGCCGTAAAAATTTCGATGTCGATAATATTAATGTTATAATTCAGGACATGATTGATTCCGAAAGTGTTATTTCAAATCTATGGATAGTGTTGTTGAAGAAAATGAAGCAGTCAATTATCCAACAGAATTTTTGAATTCACTTGATGTACCCGATCTACCTCCACATTTATTAAAATTAAAAGTTGGTTCTCCAATAATTTTGCTACGTAACCTCAACGCTCCGAGACTATGTAATGACACCAGGTTAATTGATGAGAGGATAATACTCAATGTTATTAAGGCCACAATTCTCAAAGGCAAATTTAAAGGAGAACATGTCTTGCTGCCAAGAATTCCTATGATTCCTACCGACACACTGATAACATTCAATTTCCGAACAGATTGGGCTTTACCATGACCATCAATAAATCTCAAGGACAATCATTGCAAATATGTGGTTTGGACCTCGAAAACAGTTGTGTCCCGTGTCGAAAAGCCAGCAAATTTATTCATTTACTGCCAGAATAATGTAACTAAAAATATTGTTCACTCTTTTTAGAATTACAACAATAGAAATATATTGCTCATTCTTATATGTATGTTACAATAAATATTTATTTTAATTTTCATAAATAAAACATGGTTTTTCTTTAACGGTTTTAATATTAACAAATGCGCAAACGTTTTTTTATATAGATATATACAGATTGTAACTAAAATTAAAAATTCATTGAGGGCAAAACAACGTTTGCCGGGTCCAGCTGGTATTGATATAGAAATATTTAAAAAGACAATAAAAAAATTTAACTAAAGCAAAAACATACGAGTTTTTCATTGAAACTTCTCTATCTTGAACCAATATAAGGTAACTTTTACGTTCGCTGCTTAATAAATTATATTTTAACTCAGGATCTTTCAAAAAAAAAAAAAAAAACAACCTTTGGCCCTTGTGCACATTAGGACTAAAAAGTTTACGGGGGCCAAAGTTTGGTATTTTCTGAAAAAATTAACTTAAAAAATTGTTTAAAAGTATTAGTTGTAAAATTAACAGAAAAAGTAAGACATTATATTAAAAAAAAACCTTTTTTTACCTTTTAACACTTCACTTTTGTACTAAAATTCAACTACAAATGAAAATGTATTTTAAACCCTCCGTAACTTTTTTATTTTCGGTCGAGAATTACGTTTTATAGCAAAACTTAAAGGCTAAAGTCTCACCTACCAAACAAAAAAAAAACCGCATATCAAAATTCCAATCCACTCAAAAGTTATAGATTTTTGACCGCCTTCTCGTCAAATGGTCCACTGTGCGGCGTTATAATACCAAAAGCTTGATCCCTCTTAGAATATTTTGAGACCTTAGAAGTTATACGATAATTAAAAAAATGCAAATGATTCTTGTCTAAAAATTATTAATATTTAAAATAAGCGAATTTTAAAATGTTTTTATTGAATTAGTCAGATATATATTAATTTAAGGACACATTTAATACAAAAAAAGAACTACACAATAATAACAGGTAAGAAACTAAATGTAGAAAATAAAACTTTTAATATTTAATTTTTACTTCTTTATTTTTAATTTTTAGTTTTTAATTTTTAATTTTTAATTTTTAATTTTTAATTTTTAATTTTTTATTTTTAATTTTTAATTTTTAATTTTTAATTTTTAATTTTTAATTTTTAATTTTTAATTTTTAATTTTTAATTTTTAATTTTTAATTTTTAATTTTTAATTTTTAATTTTTAATTTTTAATTTTTAATTTTTAATTTTTAATTTTTAATTTTTATTTTTTAATTTTTAATTTTTAATTTTTAATTTTTAATTTTTAATTTTTAATTTTTAATTTTTAATTTTTAATTTTTAATTTTTAATTTTTAATTTTTAATTTTTAATTTTTAATTTTTATTTTTTAATTTTTAATTTTTAATTTTTAATTTTTAATTTTTAATTTTTAATTTTTAATTTTTAATTTTTAATTTTTAATTTTTAATTTTTAATTTTTAATTTTTAATTTTTAATTTTTAATTTTTAATTTTTAATTTTTAATTTTTAATTTTTAATATTTAATTTTTAATTTTTAATTTTTAACTTTTAATTTTTAATTTTTAATTTTTAATTTTTAATTTTTAATTTTTAATTTTTAATTTTTAATTTTTAATTTTTAATTTTTAATTTTTAATTTTTAATTTTTAATTTTTAATTTTTATTTTTAGTTTTTTAGTTGTATTTTTAATTTTTAATTTTTAATTTTTAATTTTTAATTTTTAATTTTTAATTTTTAATTTTTAATTTTTAATTTTTAATTTTTAATTTTTAATTTTTAATTTTTAATTTTTAATTTTTAATTTTTAATTTTTAATTTTTAATTTTTAATTTTTAATTTTTAATTTTTAATTTTTAATTTTAATTTTTAATTTTTAATTTTTAATTTTTAATTTTTAATTTTTAATTTTTAATTTTTAATTTTTAATTTTTAATTTTTAATTTTTAATTTTTAATTTTTAATTTTTAATTTTTAATTTTTAATTTTTAATTTTTAATTTTAATTTTTAATTTTTAATTTTTAATTTTTAATTTTTAATTTTTAATTTTTAATTTTTAATTTTTAATTTTTAATTTTTAATTTTTAATTTTTAATTTTTAATTTTTAATTTTAATTTTTAATTTTTAATTTTAATTTTTAATTTTTAATTTTTAATTTTTAATTTTTAATTTTTAATTTTTAATTTTTAATTTTTAATTTTTAATTTTTAATTTTTAATTTTTAATTTTTAATTTTTAATTTTTAATTTTTAATTTTTAATTTTTAATTTTTAATTTTTAATTTTTAATTTTTAATTTTAATTTTTAATTTTTAATTTTTAATTTTTAATTTTTAATTTTTAATTTTTAATTTTTAATTTTTAATTTTTAATTTTTAATTTTTAATTTTAATTTTTAATTTTTAATTTTTAATTTTTAATTTTTAATTTTTAATTTTTAATTTTTAATTTTTAATTTTTAATTTTTAATTTTTAATTTTTAATTTTTAATTTTTAATTTTTAATTTTTAATTTTTAATTTTTAATTTTTAATTTTTAATTTTTAATTTTTAATTTTTAATTTTTAATTTTTAATTTTTAATTTTTAATTTTTAATTTTTAATTTTTAATTTTTAATTTTTAATTTTTAATTTTTAATTTTTAATTTTTAATTTTTAATTTTTAATTTTTAATTTTTAATTTTTAATTTTTAATTTTAATTTTAATTTTTAATTTTTAATTTTTAATTTTTAATTTTTAATTTTTAATTTTTAATTTTTAATTTTTAATTTTTAATTTTTAATTTTTAATTTTTAATTTTTAATTTTTAATTTTTAATTTTTAATTTTTAATTTTTAATTTTTAATTTTTAATTTTTAATTTTAATTTTTAATTTTTAATTTTTAATTTTTAATTTTTAATTTTTAATTTTTAATTTTTAATTTTTAATTTTTAATTTTTAATTTTTAATTTTTAATTTTTAATTTTTAATTTTAATTTTTAATTTTTAATTTTTAATTTTTAATTTTTAATTTTTAATTTTTAATTTTTAATTTTTAATTTTTAATTTTTAATTTTTAATTTTTAATTTTTAATTTTTAATTTTTAATTTTTAATTTTAATTTTTAATTTTTAATTTTTAATTTTTAATTTTTAATTTTTAATTTTTAATTTTTAATTTTTAATTTTTAATTTTTAATTTTAATTTTTAATTTTTAATTTTTAATTTTTAATTTTTAATTTTTAATTTTTAATTTTTAATTTTTAATTTTTAATTTTTAATTTTTAATTTTTAATTTTTAATTTTTAATTTTAATTTTTAATTTTTAATTTTTAATTTTTAATTTTTAATTTTTAATTTTTAATTTTTAATTTTTAATTTTTAATTTTTAATTTTTAATTTTTAATTTTTAATTTTTAATTTTTAATTTTAATTTTTAATTTTAATTTTTAATTTTTAATTTTTAATTTTTAATTTTTAATTTTTAATTTTAATTTTTAATTTTTAATTTTTAATTTTTAATTTTTAATTTTTAATTTTTAATTTTTAATTTTTAATTTTTAATTTTTAATTTTTAATTTTTAATTTTTAATTTTTAATTTTTAATTTTTAATTTTTAATTTTTAATTTTTAATTTTTAATTTTTAATTTTTAATTTTAATTTTTAATTTTTAATTTTTAATTTTTAATTTTTAATTTTTAATTTTTAATTTTTAATTTTTTAATTTTTAATTTTTAATTTTTAATTTTTAATTTTTAATTTTTAATTTTTAATTTTTAATTTTTAATTTTTAATTTTTAATTTTTAATTTTTAATTTTTAATTTTTAATTTTTAATTTTTAATTTTTAATTTTTAATTTTTAATTTTTAATTTTTAATTTTTAATTTTTAATTTTTAATTTTAATTTTAATTTTTAATTTTAATTTAATTTTTAATTTTTAATTTTTAATTTTTAGTTTTTAATTTTTAATTTTTAATTTTTAGTTTTTAATTTTTAATTTTTAATTTTTAATTTTTAATTTTTAATTTTCAATTTTTAATTTTTAATTTTTAATTTTTAATTTTTAAATTTTAATTTTTTATTTTTAATTTTTAATATTTAATTTTTAATTTTTAATTTTTAATTTTTAATTTTTAATTTTTAATTTTTAATTTTTAATTTTTAATTTTTAATTTTTAATTTTTAATTTTTAATTTTTAATTTTTAATTTTTAATTTTTAATTTTTAATTTTTAATTTTTAATTTTTAATTTTTAATTTTTAATTTTTAATTTTTAATTTTTAATTTTTAATTTTTAATTTTTAATTTTTAATTTTTAATTTTTAATTTTTAATTTTTAATTTTTAATTTTTAATTTTTAATTTTTAATTTTAATTTTTAATTTTTAATTTTTAATTTTTAATATTTAATTTTTAATTTTTAATTTTTAATTTTTAATTTTTAATTTTTAATTTTTAATTTTTAATTTTTAATTTTTAATTTTTAATTTTTAATTTTTAATTTTTAATTTTTAATTTTTAATTTTTAATTTTAATTTTTAATTTTTAATTTTTAATTTTTAATTTTTAATTTTTAATTTTTAATTTTTAATTTTTAATTTTTAATTTTTAATTTTTAATTTTTAATTTTTAATTTTTAATTTTTAATTTTTAATTTTTAATTTTTAATTTTTAATTTTTAATTTTTAATTTTTAATTTTTAATTTTTAATTTTTAATTTTTAATTTTTAATTTTTAATTTTTAATTTTTAATTTTTAATTTTTAATTTTTAATTTTTAATTTTTAATTTTTAATTTTTAATTTTTAATTTTTAATTTTTAATTTTTAATTTTTAATTTTTAATTTTAATTTTTAATTTTTAATTTTTAATTTTTAATTTTTAATTTTTAATTTTTAATTTTTAATTTTTAATTTTTAATTTTTAATTTTAATTTTTAATTTTTAATTTTTAATTTTTAATTTTTAATTTTTAATTTTTAATTTTTAATTTTTAATTTTTAATTTTTAATTTTTAATTTTTAATTTTTAATTTTTAATTTTTAATTTTAATTTTTAATTTTTAATTTTTAATTTTTAATTTTTAATTTTCAATTTTTAATTTTAATTTTTAATTTTTAATTTTTAATTTTTAATTTTTAATTTTTAATTTTTAATTTTTAATTTTTAATTTTTAATTTTTAATTTTTAATTTTTAATTTTTAATTTTTAATTTTTAATTTTAATTTTTATTATTAATTTTTAATTTTTAATTTTTAATTTTTAATTTTTAATTTTTAATTTTTAATTTTTAATTTTTAATTTTTAATTTTAATTTTTAATTTTTAATTTTAATTTTTAATTTTTAATTTTTAATTTTTAATTTTTAATTTTTAATTTTTAATTTTTAATTTTTAATTTTTAATTTTTAATTTTTAATTTTTAATTTTTAATTTTTAATTTTTAATTTTTAATTTTTAATTTTTAATTTTTAATTTTTAATTTTTAATTTTTAATTTTTAATTTTTAATTTTTAATTTTTAATTTTTAATTTTAATTTTTAATTTTTAATTTTTAATTTTTAATTTTTAATTTTTAATTTTTAATTTTTAATTTTTAATTTTTAATTTTTAATTTTTAATTTTTAATTTTTAATTTTTAATTTTTAATTTTTAATTTTTAATTTTTAATTTTTAATTTTTAATTTTTAATTTTTAATTTTTAATTTTTAATTTTTAATTTTAATTTTTAATTTTTATTTTTAATTTTTAATTTTTAATTTTTAATTTTTAATTTTTAATTTTTAATTTTTAATTTTTAATTTTTAATTTTTAATTTTTAATTTTTAATTTTTAATTTTTAATTTTTAATTTTTAATTTTTAATTTTTAATTTTTAATTTTTAATTTTTAATTTTTAATTTTATTTTTAATTTTTAATTTTTAA